>JAZKJV010010010.1:0-133927 GCA_037367405.1 Ottelia alismoides | reverse complement strand
TTTGCATGCCCGGCCGTGAACATCTGTACGGAATCGTTAGATCGTAGAGGGGCGATCTAGATGCCATGCTCTGATACCAATTGATGCAAATCGGATTTTGCAACGGTGAAAAATAATTTTTGAACTGTGGATTTTTCGGTGTAGAAGAAATTGGAGGGGTTGAGAAGAGAGAGCTCGTCGGAAACGAGGGATTTCTGGAGAAGAATCGTGGAGATCGCGTGAGGAAGGAGAGAGACGAGAGATAAAGAGATAAAATCTCAATTAATATTCAACTTCAACTGTTTTTTTACAATAGACTACCATTCCCATTATATAGGAGGGGAGGAATTACAAAATAGAAAGTGAATCAAAATTCAAATTTAAATTGACTCGAATTGATTTGAATAAAATTCAAATCTACCTTATCCTAATTTGACTATAATTTGAAATTCGAAATTCAAATTGAAAACCAACTACTAATTGAGATCACATGCTATCTCGATTATTTAAGTAAAAATTGCATCGACTCGAATAAACGTAAATAAAATTAGACTCTAATTAACGGATAAAAATAGAAAAATGAGGTACTATTTGTCCGATTCACGCTGCATCAATACCGTTCTGACTGTAGGAAATACGCTACTCTACATATCAATATGTGTGATGGTTATGCCGATAATACTATTTTAAAACTTGTATTTACACTTCTATCTTACAAATAAACGTGCATTTCTATTTTTTTGACTTAGGAATAGTAAAAACCTGATTTTTTTGGAAAAAAAAAGATTTAGAGTCATTTCCAAGAAATCTGACGATTTTAACGAAATTACATTGAAATTCTTCAAAATTTCTCTTTCCACACTTGTGAAACAAAGTCGAAATCCGAAATTCAAGGCTTTGGTATCGGGCATTCTTGGGATCTTGGAAAACAACGTCAACAAAAAACTTATATGATGCCTCCACGCCATTGAAATATGCCATTGTATCTTGCTTGGCCTTTTCAAGCCATCCATAGATAAAGCCCATGGATGGGTGCCGATATGGATCAACCACACAATAAATGAGCCAAATGTGTAAAAACTCGGATAGCATGCGCTGTGCGGATCCATAAAGTAGGGTTGGAGACTATAGAACTCGATACTTCTCCTTTTTTGGTCTTCTGCTATTTGTAGCTCCTCTACTCGTTTGAGAACATCAACCTTAACTTGTACCTTTTCTCATTAAGGCTTTCAAGTATGAGGGAAGTAGCTGTAAATTTTATTTGCCTCAACTCTCAAGCAGCATCTCTCTTATTTGTGAACTTCCATATCAAGCTCACAGTTTGGTGTAAGAGTAAATGCAAACCTTAAACCTCTTTGCCTTTGTAATTGTACTCTCACCTTCGTTTCTTTGCATATCTTGTCCAAAGCAAGATCAATGGAATGCGCGTCCACCATATCTGCGGTTGTTTGTGAGTAACAATCTTCTTGCTGCTACATCATTCGAAGCATTATCTGCAACAATCTGAACTACATTTTCCACTCCAACTTCATTCAGACACTCATCTAGCAACTGAAAGATGTATTATGCAATGCGTGTCTCATTGGAGGCATTTGTGGACTTCAAAATGAAGTACTCAAGATGCATTTGAAACAAAAGTTTATGGTGCTCCTTTCTTGCAAGTCCGTTCATGCACCATTCATTAGAGGGCATCTTGTCGACTTTCATGTATTTCGATGGCATTGCAAGTCATCAGATATTTCCTCACAACCTTCTTGAGAAATGGATGTTAATCTCATACCTTGTGGGAGTCTTTAGACCATGACCATAAATCCCAATTGCTTCCATAATGTGCATGAAGGGCTTTGTGATCAATGTATTGAAAGGAATCATCGACGTGAATGCTCACTTGCATATATAAGAGGCAACCCTCTCTTTGACGATCCTTCTGCTTCGACATTTTGCTCGAAGGAATGGGATAATCGTGTTCTTTTCGTCAACGCAACATCTCTAGTGATATTAATCTTGTTTCTCATCTCAACTTCAACAACTTTGTGGCTCTTCTTTCTGGCAACACCATCCATGTACGATTTAATCTTTTTCTTTGTCTCTTTGTCCACCTTGGGACATGTAACCACATTGCCTCTTTGGTGTGCTAGACATTGCTTGAACCCGTAGACCCCTCCTTTCACTACCTTTTTGCTTAGCTTGCAAGTAATTGTGTTCTGATCAACATGGTTCATCATGTGTCCAGATTGTCATGCAGGATCACTTGATCCTGATGGTACATAAAACGACGAGTCGCTATCGGAAATGACATTCGTCGGAGGTATAACCATACACATTATCACAAACTCACAAGTTACTAACTGAATAATAAGAAAGCATAAGATCAATACTAGAACCATATATGAGACAACAAATCGAGTAAGAACTACTTAGCATTTCCAATTATTAGATTTTTTAAAAAATCAAACTTCATGCAATATCGTATTAAAAAATGTAGACATGCAAGTACACTATAGACTCTTGGGTTTTGTATATCGATGCCCCCACTTTGACCCTTGTATAACTCACTCCATATCCACTATGTTTTATTAAAGTTTGATTGCAAGGATTTAAACTTTCACGTATTTGCCATCATGTATAGAAGTAAATTCGTAACATTACAACGAGATTGATGATGTTGGCAATGATGGGTGAGAATTGCAAACATCATATTTAGCAAGTTTTCATATATTTGTAACAAGATTTCATGCAATATATTAATAATTTTTTCATTTACCTTTGGCAAATAGCTAATAAAATGGAACATTCCACCAACTATGTAACTCGTGAATGCAATTTATAATCTCTCCTCCTCCTCTTAAATATGTAACTTGTGAATGCAAATTTATAATCCCTCCTAAAGTAGTCTCCATTGATAATTCCACGGATTCAACACAAAAGTGTACTTTGTAATCTCCTAATCAGAAACGAAGTGTAACGAATCCATACAAAAGTCTACTTTATCTCAACTCTCAAAGTCATCAACCCTTGTAAGCCCCACAATTTTCAAGACCCTTGTAAGCCCCACAATTTTCAAGATCCAGTGGGATGGGATCGTGGATCACCAAACACATTTCAGATGCAAAATAAACCCCCTTCCTCCATCCACCATATAAAACCGTAAAAGGAAATAAAGGCAGCATGCGAACTTTAAAAATAAGAGAATAGCATAAAAATACAAAATTAAAAAATTGAAAGCTAACCCTAGTCGTTGGTGGTGGTTGATGGCGCAGAGAAGAGAGAGCTCTCGTGTGGCCCGAAGATGATTGGCTATGCGGTATAGGAGCTGACAACGAGCGGTGGAGGTGCATGTACATTCGTGGAACTCCAAACGACAGAATCAGGGTCTTTGAGAGTTTTGGGGTTTCTCGTCTTTCATGAAGAGCAAGAAGGTCAGGAGGGGCTTACTGTCTAAGCCCACTTGCGAAATAAGGGCATTCGAGTAATCATGTATATCACATCCAATTTCGGGCCTAATCTCTCAAGAAGAAAATCAGCCGACTAGTCGGCCTGAACGACTATAAGCCCATTGGCCCTAATCGAGTCGGTCCCCTATCCGAGTCGACTAATTTGGCTGACTAGTCGGCTTAGTAGATTGATTTCTGCAACCTTGTTTTCTTAAATTGATCCTTGAGGTGTTGAAGCGTTCGTCTTGAGGTGAGGTGCTCCTAAAATTTCTCGAGACATTCTTTAACCATTCTTCTTGATTTGTGCGCCCTTTTTATCCCATGTGAGGTGAAGACATCGAGGTACGAGTGAGGCATACACCTCATTTGCCTATCTTAAGTGGGATCCTTGTCAGCCCTAGAAAAGCATCAATTGTAGATTCTCTTTCAACAACTCCTCTCTGGTTTAATTTTTTTTTTCATCGAGCTTCTTCGCCTCCGTTAACCTTCATCGTCTCCACTAACGTAATGCCACTTCTTTGATATTGCCTCCACCAATGTCGTGCCATGCCCTTGCCTTCATTGGGCTGCCTCCATGTTCACCCCGTCATTCATCCCCACTTGTGATTTTTTTAAGTTTTGGACGTTAGGTTTTTTGTTCTGCACTTATATCTTATACTTAGTTAATTGTATTAGTATACAGTTTTATAGTTATAGTATTAGTTATCACTAAGTTATTGTTATTTGTTAGGTTTGTAAGTTGCAACCTTTAATTCAATACGGTAGTTGCAATTCATAAGTCATAAGTATAAACAGAACCTTATTTTAGTCAATTTGTTATTAGCTGATATTTTGGTCTATTTTAAAGTTAGTAAGTATTGTTATGAATAGTAATTGTTGCATCACTTATTTCACTTATGTAAATGCGAGTTTTACTATTACATGTCGTATATGTTGTGAAACTTTTGAATAAGTTATTGTTGCTGTTTTCAGTATATTGAGAGAAAAGGTAGGAAAAGAAACAATTGAGGGGAGAATTGATCCTGGATAGAACTATTTGGTCGAGCTTTACTTTTTTTTTCAAGCCCTGTAATTTGGGGGGTCCGGGTGTCCCCTCTCATTGATCAAAGAAAGATATTACAATCTAGCATAGATAAGGCATATAGACTCTACAAAGAACTATACCAAACCTAGTGGCCAACATGGCCTTCAAACCACACTCAATCATCACTATCTGTAAATTTCCTCAATGCCTTCTCCTCGGCCTTTCTGGATTTTGGGATCCTCTTCTTTAGAGGTTCCTATTTCTGTTGGATCTTCCGGTTGAAATCAGAACTATATGTAATAGGATTGTTGCCTTTGTAAGGTTCACTGAGGGAGGCCTGCATCTGAATCATCGTCATTGAATTCTTCTTCTTCTTCTTCTGATGTCACCAGAAAATGCCACAACGGGATTAAGTGATGGAAGTGATGGACCTTCATCCACTTCAGTGTTCAACAAGCAAGGCTGCTGATGCTGCCGCCACCTTTTTTGAATAGACACTTGAGGAGTCAAGAATTTTTCCTCACTTCCTTCGTGCTCCTTGACCAACAAGGGAAAGTAAGGAGGAGCATCCTTGTTAAGAGCAGATTTTTTAGATTGCTGCTTCTTTTGGTTTGATTTCTTTTTTTTTCTTTTTTGAAATAAGATGTAGGACTCCACCTGTTTTCATCATACAGATCCATCCTTATCTCTTTCGAAAATGCACTCCCTTCTCTAGTGTAGATGGGAGATCTTGAGATTTCATTGCCCCCCCCCCCCCCCCCCCCCCCCCCCCACAGCTGAGAGACTTCACAGTTCAAATTCAACATCCATATCCAGTTGTTTCGAGGATTCTTGGACATTTTTGGAGATACAGAGTCTTTGCCATAAAAAAAGATCCTTTTTATAATGCTGCATCTCCTCCTGCTGCTCATGCATCGATAGTGCATGCTGCTGAGTCTTCTGCTGATCCTCCTGTTGGGCCTCATCAGCCCCCAATGGCTTCTGCTGTTGTTCCTCTGATATCTGCCGCTTTGATTCATCCTTTTCGATTTGTTTCTGCTGCTGCCCCAAAGACTGCTGGTCTTCCATAATTGCTTGCTGAAGCTCCTCAATTTGATAGTTACACTCAGAAACCTCTTCATTTGAGTAATTGAGTCAACCAAAAGATCTGCCTTCTGCTGCTGTTGATGTTTGTCCAATCCTCCATCAACCAATAGGGTTGCACCTGGCTTGATGAGCTCCTGAAGTTTGGATTGTTATTGTTCCTTAGAAAGAAAAGGAACAACAATTTCTTTAGCCCAGCTCTGAGAATTAGAAGCCATTATTACAGTTGACTTTGGGAAAATTTTTTGGTAGTAATTCCATTGTGTTCGTCAAAGCTACATCCATGCTCAGCCTCAGTAGATGCCATCACAAGGGAAATGCTACATGTATTTTAAATGCATTTTTGTAAGATGAAGATCATTGATGGGATCAGAGATCATCTGCAAATACGTGAGCCTGTATACATTGTGTGATGATATAATAATGATATTTTAAGAAAAGGAAGATTTGATGAGTTGGGTGCAACCATCATGATATGGTGAAAATCAACTTTATCAAGCAAACTTGAGGATCAATGGATTTTTTAACGCAGTAGGTCACATTCAACATGAGTTGTAAAGGCGACGAGAGAAGGCATATTTGCAGGAACACCGACAGTCTTTTTTAGAAAATACATTGTTGTTAACTAGGTTCAGAAAGTCGGTATGCGGTATTCGTTCGGTCAGGCGGTCTGAAGCGAGTAAGCGGGTAGGCGGAAGTATATGCGTACTATGCGGTTTCTATGATTTTAATCAAAAATAATTATAAATATAATTATAAATTCAACATTAGACATTTTCGTTTCAAAAAAATAACATGGAAGAAATATAAGGTGAACTTTTTGTACAATGTGATTTAACCAAAGAACTTCCAAAAATCATCCATTTACATAAAAGAGTATCGTATGATTCGTAACAAAATATCTAAGAATGTTTTCCGTAATATATAGACCAATTTTCAGACCAATGCAATTTCTACACCTAATGATATAATCTAAATATTGATATATACCAAATTACAAATCCAAACCAAATGAATACGCTATAACTTAGGGATTAATAGATATATATTATATTATGAGGAAAAGTAGAGATACATTCTAGATCTAGAAAAGATGTATAGTTTGCTTAATAAGAGAATTTTTTGCTTAATCAGAGCTAAGAAAAAGCAAAGATATAATCGAAACTATAATCTAATCTGCTTTACAAACTGCAAGCAAATGATTTTTTTAAGAAAAAGCAGAGACATAACATTTCTATAGCAAGCAATATATATGATTTCCACACCAAAAGATTATGTAAATGATATCATTTCCAAACCAAATGAGTAAGCAAGAATAAATACCAACTTCGAGATATCCTAAAAATATTATCTAGGGCTAATTGGAGCAAACCTTGAAAGAGGAGTGGCAAGTTAGTAGGCTGAGGAGCATCCCAGACAGTCGCGGAGAGGGACAAGTTGGAGGAGATGCAGCCTAGGCGGAATAGCAGCATAGGCAGAGAAACAAGCCTTGGCGGAGGGGCTGCAGTTGCTTCTCGAAGGCTTAGAGGGGGTGCTAAAGCGGAGGGGATGTTGTTGCTGCTAGGCAGAGATCGAGAGGAGGGGTTGCTGCTACTCGAATGCTTGGAGATGATGGATTGGGGGAACTAGGGCTCTGTAGCAAGGGCTGAGGTCGAGAGTTGGGAGACTGTGGGTGGCTTTGGCTCTTGTATCGGATCCTTGGGTTTTTAAAAAAGAAATTAGGGCAGTTGCGTTTGGGGAGGGGAGCTCTATTACAAATGCGGCCGCATATGCGTCCGCATATGCAGATTACTCGACCGCATATACCCTTTTAACGCATATGTAGCGCATATGGTGTATTCGGTGCGTTAGGGGGTCCAAGTCCGCATATGCGGCCGAATATGCGGCCGCCTGGACCGACTTTCTGAACACTGGTTGTTAACGTAAACTCACAATCCTTCATATCCGACAATGATGGATGAATGACATGTGGATGTGGAAGGGGATGGAAATAACCGATCATGCATGGATTGTGGACATGTCTTCGAAAAGAAGAGAATGCGGTCATTGCTGCCATTGTTGATGAATGAAAGCATTTGTGGAATAACATTGGTTGCAGCATTGTGTCTGATGGTTGGACCAAGGTTTTAATTTTCGATATTGGGCATCATATCGATACCATGTCGAAACGAAATTTAACCAAAAGTTCTCGGTAAATTTTGATGACATTTCGTCCAAATCGAACAACTTTAGTGAAGGAAGGCTCTTGTATCGACATTTTGCTCAAAATTTTGATCCCATGTTGAAACCGCAAAATTTCGCCGATAGTTCGCGAAATCTGAAATCATGGGTTGGACTAGTATGAAGGGACCTACCTTGATCAATTTTGTGTTGAAAAATCCTAATGGAACTTATTTCTTGAAGTTTACTGATGCATCAAATCAAGAAAATATGCCAAATTGTTTCTTAGATTGCTTGATGAACTTGTTGACAAGGTTAGCAGTTGGAGCGTTGGATAAATATTTGATGGAAAAAATGAACAGTATTTATTGGACACTTTGTACAGATCATTACATATATTTGTTGTTGGAGGATATTGCAAATTACCTCTCATGCAACTATATTTAAGGTCGGGAATAGATTTAGTTTTGCTTGTGCTCATCCTCTGGGTTTGCTGCTACTCAATATGTTATTTCATTTCTTACCTTGCAGAGTTGGTGAAGCATGCTGTTACTCAATTTGTTATTTCACTTCTTACCTTGCAGAGCTTGATTAGTGAGTGAAGACTAGTCCTTATATATGTTGACCCATGAATCCATCTTCACATCAAAAATGTGGAAGACTAGTCCTTATATGTGTTGACCCTTGGGGCAAAATGTGTGGGACATATTTCTAAAGAGCAAATATTTTTGGTATGACATTCAAAATTGTTCAAATTACAAGAGGTATCAAGCTGATGAGTCACACTATGAAAATTTGGGAACGTATGATCGAAAGAAAGTTGAGGCAAGTTTCCCAAGTAAAAGAAAACCAATTCGGATTCATGCCAGGTTGCTCAACTATTGAAGCCATCCATTTGCTGAGGAGAACAATGGAGATTTATAGAGCTAAAAGGAAGAATCTCTATATGATCTTTATTGATTTGGAGAAAGCTTATGATTCCGTCCCACGAGAGATACCGTGGATAGTTTTGGAGAAGAGACAAGTACCTGTCCTATACATTAATCTTATAAAGGATATGTATGATAGGGCTTTATCTTGTATAAGGACCCCGACGGGGAAGACTGACTATTTTGATATCAACATTGGTTTACATCAAGGTTCAGCTTTGAGTCCATTTTTTTTACTTTGATTATGGACGAGTTGACAAGTCACATTCAGGATGAGTTACCTTGGTGTATGTTATTTGCTGATGATATTGTGTTGATTAACGAGACTAGAGATGTAGTAAATGAGAAGATTGAGGTTTGGAGACATGCATTGGAGACTAAAGGTTTTCGTATAAGTAGGGCTAAGACGGAATATATGGAATGCACCTTTGATGGAAGCAATGGTGAAGGAATCGAGGTGAAGATTGGTGATGATAACATTCAGAAGAGAGATTCTTTTAGATATCTGGGATCTATTTTGCAACATGACGGGGAAGTTGATGGAGATGTTACTAATAGAATAAATGCAGGCTGGCTAAAGTGGAGAGGATCCTCCGCTGTTCTCTGTGATAAGAAAATTCCTTTAAAATTTAAAGGAAAGTTTTACAAAGCAGCCGTGAGACCTGCTATGCTTTATGATTCTGAATGTTGGCCTGTGAACCATAGACATGTGCAGAGAATGGCTGTAGCAGAAATGAAAATGCTAAGATGGATGTGTGGACATACACGTAAAGATCCGATTCGGAATGATGCAATCAGAAAGAAAGTTGGTGTAGCTCCGATCGAGGATAAGATGCGAGAAAACCGCTTAAGATGGTTTTGTCATTTGCAAAGGTCAACTGATGCACCGGTTAGGAGATGCGAGTGTTGGGATGTTGAGCTGGGTAAGAGAGGGCGAGGACGGCCCAAGAAGTGTTGGAAAGAGACTATATGAAGGGATCTTAGTTTTTTGGATATAAGTCCGAGATTGACCCAAGATAGATCTGAATGGAGGCGAAGAATCCATGTAGCCGACCCTACTTAATTGTGGGAAAAGGCTTTGTTGTTGTTGTTGATTGCTTATATCCTTAACACTACGAAGTACTCAGGTCTTGATCTTGAGAATGATGTATTTAGAAATATATATATATATATGTGATTTACTTATAAAGTCATGCATAGGGCCAAGGAAGAGATTGCTTGAAATTTAGAAAATGATGAGGCAAAATATCAAACTATGTGAGACACTTTATTCTTGCATGGAGAGGCTAATAATAATCCACGTGAGAGGGAGAAGTTGGTTTGGTTTTAAAAACGTTTTCTTTTTGAAATGTAGAGGACTGTTTGGACATGGAAATGCAACGAGTCCAAGTCAAAGAAACATGGCAAATCTGCAATATTGATTTAAAGATTATTTAATTTTTTGTTGTAATCACATTTTAAAAAATGATGGCGCATACCTTTTTGTAGATTAGATAATGGTAATGTTCCAATTACTGTTGATTGGGAGGAGTGAGTTTTCTCTAATATCAAGGAAGAAAGCAATGATAATGGTAATGTTCCAATTGCTGTTGATGTGAGTGATGACGTCGTGACGAGCAATTGAATTATATGGATGATTCCCTTGAGGAGCAAACTAGCAGCATTAGTGACTGCGGTGACACTGACAATGAGTGATGGATTGGTAACTAGTGATTTCTTGGTAGATTACATGGACGAGGTGAAGAATATGTTGAATTTATGCTTATTTTGGAATATTTTTTCTTAATGTTATGATTTTGCAGTTTCAGCTTTGAACACTTAGAATTATAGTTTGTATTGTATTTTTGTTATTAAGTGTGCACTTTGATAGTCTATACTCCTTTAATGGAATCGCGAAAATTAGTGAGAATTAGATATAATAGAAATCTGTGGCAATTTTAGTATTTACAAACTCAAATGCACCTATCATCCCACGAGGTGTGGCGGAGGGCAGATATTAAGTGACTAGTGACTGGATGTGTCTTGCAATGAAGGCTTTTGGGGTAGCATTTGGCGCCAAAATACCACTTGAGAACAGATGGGATCAAGGTTTTTGCAGTTTGTTTGGCCACTTGAGAACATCTTAGTGCACACTTCATCTTTGTACTCAATGGAAAACACACTTGTAAATATATATTTTTGAATAGGAGTTTCTATCGGGGTCACCAACATGTGGTGATTCTTTTTACTTACAACAACAACAAAGCCTTTTCCCATATAAAGTAGGGTTGGATACATGGATTCTTTGCCTCCATTCGACCCTTTCTGCTCCTTTCTGCTTACATTTAAAAAATATATATTATTGATTACCGGAAACAATGTATGAAATAAAGATCACAACACACTTGATAATTCTAGTTTGCATACATTTTTCCATTTAACAATTTTTTTGTTTTTCCTAATGTTCAAAATTATTTTGCATTATTTGAAAATGATGTGCAATTGTTAACTCATATTTCGTTTTTGTTTTGGTAAGCATGTAAAGAGAAATTCGGTAGAATTTCAATGCAATTATCGAAAATTGAGGAAATTACTTGAACACTCATTTTTTCTAATAATATTTCTAATATTCTTTAACTCAATAAATGAGATAGAAGTACACTGTTTTTGCTAATACTAAAATATTAACATGATATGTTATTAAATCTCCATCCAATCGCTCCAACAGTAAAAAAGGTAGTATGTTGCTTACAATCAGAATCACATTTAGAATCGAAATTAGAAGGCATTAGTTGCACCTGTTGAACATGAAGAGAATGGTAACACATGCAATAATAACAAAGAAAAACATAGGCCAACAAAGAGTACTAGCAAAATGATGTCTTAGGTAGATATTGCAGATTAAAATGATTGTGTGTGTGAATGCTACGCAGTTTCTTGGTGTTAATTGATTCATTTATGTCTTGTATAGCATATATTTTACGATCACAAGCTATATAATGCATCTACGAGACATACCGTTAGAAAGATTTATGTTTGTATGTGTGTGTGTCTTATTTTATTTATAAAATTAAATATCTTTCTAAGCTGTATCTTTCTAGTTGAAAGTATTTTGGTTAGATACAAGTCCTAAGCAATCATTTCGATCTGTAATATCTATCTACGTCATCATTTTGCTAATATTCTTTGTTGGCTTAGATTTTTCTCTGTTATTATTGCACGTGTCACCTAATAGTAGGCAAATTATTTGTAGTAAAAAGACTTGGAAGGTTGCTAACAACCTAGCACTCGCACAAATACACATACTTTTTGTAGTAGAGAAAGACCGCAAGAAAGCATGGCCTTAAATTTCGGATTTTGATTTCGTTTCGTCCAAGGTTGCAGAAATCGGTAGTCGATACTCGGTCGGTGGGGTCACTGTCTAAGGATTAATCGACAGTCAAATGACTAACTGGATTTAGTCATTCATTAGTCGATTTTGATTTTTTATATTATTTTAAATATATAAATCATTTTTTATACATATATTCTTATATATTTGCACAGATATGTACATTTTATATACTATCACAATGAAACAAAAGAAGTAATTCACTTTAAATATAACATTAAATCATATTAGAATAAGTTTGCTTTAAAAGAAGCAAAGAAAAAAACTCTAGGTAAAAGCGGTCGAGTAGTCGGCCCGATTAGTCGGGTTGATCGGCTAATGGCCGACTATGTCTAGTCAAGTCGGCTAACTCCTCGACTCGACTAGTCGGATCGACTAATCGGCCCAGTCTATCGACTTTTACAACAGTGGTTTCGTCAAGTCCAAAAAGAGAAACTTCGGAGAATTTTGGTGAACTCATTGGAAATCTTTGAAATGACTTTAACCGTGACTCTATCCAAAAACTAAGGTTTTTAATATTCCTAATCTAGTAAATAAAATAAAGAAAGAACAAAAAAATAAAACTCTTTAGTTAAAACTTGAATTTAACTCCCGACTCTTGTGTCTAACTGATTTGGTTTTGATTTAGATATGAAATTTAGATACTAACTAAAGAAAACTTCTTCAAATAATGTAAAGCACTCTAATAACTTAACACATCGGTAAATAAATAAGTGAAAATTCATTGATACATGCAAATTTCAATAAGTGTAGGGTAAATTCCCTTGTTTTTATTGTTTCGCTGAAACGTGCAATTTCAATGAAATTTCGTTGACATTTCGCTGATATTCTGTTGAAATCATGTAAAAAGAAATAAGGTATCATTTCGATTTCGGTGACCAAGAGAAAGGAAAATTTCAGAAAAATTTGATGGAAATTCATTAAAATTTGAGGCCGATGCTTGCTTTAAATGTTTTCAACCAAATTTAATTGATATTTTTAATAAGTGACCATATCTATTTCCAGTCTAATGGATCCTGCGAGATGTGGCGGAGGGCAGATATTAAGTGACTTGATGTGTCTTGTAGTGAAGGCTTTTGGGATAGCGTCCGGCGCCAACATACCACTTGAGAAAGGATGGGATCAAGGTTTTTGTGGTCTGTTAGGCCATTTGGTTAGCCAGGAGTGAAGTGGTGTTCAAAGGAGATGCACTATACAGAGAACATCTTAGCGCACACCTCATCTTTGTAATCAATGGAAAAGGCACTTGTAAATATTTATTTTTGAATAGGAGTTTCTATGGGTGGCCACCAACATGTGGCGACTCTCTGCTTACTCTAATTTGCATCAATTTTTTCCATTTAACAATTTTTTGTTTTTCCTGTTAAAATTTATTCTGCATTATTTGAAAACGACGTGCAATTGTTAACTGCTTGTTCTTAAACTTTCCAATATTTCTTTAGATGTTAGACATGTAGCAACAATATAGTGTCTTGGTTATAATTCTCTACAGTCTATTATTACAGCCATAAAGGAAGAGTAGCAGAGGCATTCCAGAAGTATAGAGGTAGATCAAGAAGCCGGAGTCCTAGACCCAGGTATTTATATTTTAACTACTACCCATGTTTGGATTATTATGAATCTGGGAATGCCTGTATTGTGATCAGTTATGAAAATTAACTTATCTTCAATGGCGTGTTTTCCTTGTAATTTTTTAATGGGCAAAAATCTGCGTTGTAAATTGAGTTAATTCATGCCACTTTTGTAAATTACAGTCTTCTTTGGTCAGCATTTGGATGGTGGTCCGTGAATATTGTCTATGAATTTTGGTTATCCAATAAATATAAGTATTTTGAACTTTATAAGTATTATTAAAATTTTGGTTGTTAAGGAGAACATATTCCTGTGATTGTGTGTGGTTGTCTGTTTTGTCAGAACACTGGAGACTGGAGTAATGGTAACTGATTTATTTTTCTAATGGTGTTTTGGGATGATCTTAGAGGGAGAGGTTATCGAAGCCGAAGCCGTAGTCGAAGTCGTAGTAGAAGTCGTGGAAGGAGTGACCGGGACCGGTATCATGAACGGGAGAAAGACTACCACCGCAGGAGTAGGAGCCGCAGTTTGAGCCCTGATTACAGTCGGGGCCGTGGAAGGAGTAAGCATGATGACGGCAGGAAGAGCCGTAGCCGAAGCAGGAGCCGATCTCTAGACAGGTAGATACTGTTTCACTTTGGCGGTTATTACTGATAATATATATATATATATATATATATATTATGCATTGTGCCATCTCAAAGGAAGTGGTATAAATTGAATAATCTCATCTTCATTTAAGACCATCTTATTAGTTATTACTATATATTTTCTATTTTATTGTGAAGTGCGTCACCTGCAAGGCGTAGTCCATCTCCAAAAAGGAGTAGATCTCCCTGTCGGAGTCCTGTTCCAGAAGAAAGTCCTGATGGGCGCAGACTTGGGACTCGTTCACCTTCTCACAATGTATCACCTCGTGGTGCTCGTGCAGGATCACGTAGCCCCTCCATTCACAGTGCAGATGATGTAAGATTTCCTCCATATTTTAAGACTGGACTTGTTTAAATATGTGGCTGCTTTATTTTATTCTGGGAGTCATCTTATTAGCCTTTCTCTTTCTTTTTAATGTTTCAGTGAAACGTTTGACACTGGAAGAGAGAAGTGCCCTGTGAGCCTATTTATGCATTATTGCTTATTAATGTTGCTACACCAGATATCCTAAAAGATTTTTGGTACTAATGCTTCCTAAATTGGATGACCCTAAAATAGTTCCCTACATGCTTTATGCCTTTTGTGCTTTTTGTTCTCTCCCCCTCTGCATTCTCTATTCTCATTTCTGCCAGTTTAGTATTGTTGCAATCTGTTCCATTTTAAAGAATTAACTCACAATAGAACTATCACTGCACTTTTATAGTTACTGTTCGAGAAAAGGGTTATTGTTGCTGATCAATGAGGTGCTCATGAAGGGTTCAACATGATTGCTGCTGTTGTAGCTGTGGTCTATGTACGTTGTATACATTGGTGGTGATGAAATTTGGTGAAAGATGGTGTTGGTGTGATGGTTTGGTGATTGGTGATATGCTTAATGGTCGTGTCCATTTGGTCTTCTGTTGCCACATCCGTAATTCCTGAGCTGCAGCTTAATTTTTTAAGCTGTCGGTAAGTTTTGTATTTTACTTCTTTATCAAGAAAGTTAGTATTAGTGGGATTTAGTCCTCTAGTTTCGGTATATAGCCCATTTTCATTTTTTTTGTTTTTGACAGCCAATAAAGTCGGCATATCGATTTTCAGTATAGCTTGAGTGCATCCTTCTAGATCATGCATATTCCATGAGACAGATGTAGCGAACACTGAACAATGTCTGTTGCAATCTTCCTGTAACAGTAGACACACATTAGTTTGTTGCAACCTTCATGTATATCAATAAGCATCATCATAGGTGTATAAACCGTAAACATATGTTGGAATCCTTAAAGTAGGTTTAGAAATAACAAATTCACGTGTTTTAAAGTTTGGCTACTGGGAGCTTTGAAAGTAGTCCAGAGTTTTTACAATTAGGTGAGGTGCTATTCAGAATATGAATAAATTTCGAGAGAGCTGTCTAATTTGCCATTTAAAGTGGTTGACTATATGCACTTTCTATTTTTTTGTTTGTTTTCTTGGTTTTGGTTTCTTTTGCTGAATTTGGTGACCCAAAATCATGCCATGCATTGCTATTTGGCAGCTATAGAGGCCGAGGCCGACTTGCTGCTCATTCACTTTTGATTCTCTGATTGCTTCGTAATAACATAAATGGTCGTGTTCGGGTCGGGTCGTGGTGCAGAGATTGTGCTGCCTGCGGTGATGGTTTGATCGTGTTCGGATCGGGTCGTGATGCAGGAGTCCATGGAAATCTTCATTGAGCATTGTGCCCACCATGTCGGCTAACCAGTTTTAAGGAATGTTTTGACAGTGAATTTGTTTATTTATCTTGGTTAGAGTATTTTTTGATTGTTGCTAACTTGTAGGATTTTGTAGAAATCTTGTTATCGGCCATGTGATTTCCTTTGAGCAAGAGCCCCAAGATTAGTGGAGTATATATAAGTTGTAGAGAAGTATACGAGTGGTTTTACTGGAAGGTTTTTAGATGATGTGATCGTTGAAATGTCTTATCTGTTATCATTTGCCCAGGTGTACTTGTATTCTAATCTTTCCATTGTGAACCGTGGCAAATTGCTGTCAGATCCTGTAATTTTCATTACCATGACTAAAACCACTCTTGAACTACATGTCTTTGATGCTAAGAATCAACAAGGATCTTTTTGAAGCTCCACATCTTTTCCCCCTCTTGTCTGTTCGATGATGGTCAAGGTGTTTCATCCTTTTGTTGGGTTGCCAACCTTGGTTAATTTTCAGAAAATTGTCCATTTCCTGTTCTCTTATAGCCTATCGGACTTGTTGGTAACTCAACTATATTATCACCAATTTCTTTCCATTTGGTCACATCAAGGTTTTTTTAAACCGAAGCAGACAACAAACTGAGCATGTATCAGTTTTGAAGTTTTATGGTCGGATAAATAGATTGATTGGGTGCACCGTTGATGATAACAACAAATCCTGGAAACTTGTAAAAATTGATTTGTTGTATTGTTGGTTTAGTTCGTATGGTTTCCAATTTTTTGAACCACATGTTGATACTTTTTTTAAACAATTACATGTTTGCCTCCCTATTTTTTTTTATAAAACTCACAGTAGTGGTATTTAATTAGTACATCCGTGCTCCTAAATCATACCAACATAGAAAAATATTGTGATACTTTTAAGGATATAGGGTTACAAGTGTAATTGCAAAAAAGTTAGAGGTATAGATGTTATTAGAAAACCTTGAACGTGCGTAATAAATATATTTTGTTAAATTCATATGAATACATGTATAAAATTAATAATTTTAAAAGTTGAATTGATGACAAGTGTCTTCGTGTATTTCTGACAACTTTACGTAGAGGTGTTGTTTGTTGTTGTTTGAATGAGAATCTCAAGTACAATGTGTGTGATTTCCTTGACAAGGTATCCCTTCCCTCAAATGTTCTATCAGGATATCTGATTTTATAATTTCCTTGTCAGGGTATTGATTGGCAAATGATTCGCTGATTGGTTAATCGTTTGTCGATCAATGTTTCCTTTGTCATTTTCTGTGAACCATTCGTCGATTGATGAATGGTTTGTCATTTGAATTGAAATATATTATAATATATAATAATTTATGAAATGCATTATATATTACATATATTATATATATATTATAATATATGAGATGCATTAATTATATATATTATAATGCATGAGAAATGGGCAAACGTGGAACCATTCATCGATTGCCCATTTCTCACACACACATATATATATATATATAATTAATGTATATATGTACTATATATATTATATCAAATTCAAAGGCAAATGATTCATCGGTGAATGATTTATCGAAAATGTCAGAAGAAATATTGATCGAAAAATGGTTTGTCGATCGGTGAATCGTTCGTCGATCTATCTTGACATGGCATTTGGGAGATGGGAATGCTCTCTCAAAGAAATCACTCGCACAATGTGGAAAGAAAGAGGCAATGAAAGAGAGTAGTGATGTTGGTGGTAGACATGGAAGAGAGTAAGATTAAATAGATCATTCCAAATATTTGAACACAACACTTTCATGTTAATAGCTAATGAATAACAGTTTATTGCAATATGTACGAATCTGGACACATTTTAATAGATAACAAAGAATACGTTTAATGTAATATGTAAGAGTCGTCAAGACGTAAATTGAACAGACATGCAACTTTAACAATTTTGCATGTTCACAATTATAGAAATATTAACATTCTGATATTATATGTTCTACTAAAAAAATCATGTTTCCTATTATTATCATCAATATCACCATTCATTGCTATATCATGGGAAACACTTAGCATTGTTATCTGTTGCCTTTGCCCCTAAATTGTTGTTATTTCTAGCAATGTTTAGTGCATTTTTTTTCGGACAAAGGCAACAAATAACCTTTCTAGTGACATAATAATTGATGTCATTCCTCGTTAAATTCGCGTAAAAAACCATTTTAAATTGTCATATATTTAGCAATGGACATAATTTTGATACACATGTCAATATTAATAACATATTTTATTGTAATTTATAGTAATGGTATATTTGCTGATGAAACTTGAAGTAGCCCTCTCTGTGTTAGATGTTTAGTGTAATTGACTTCCACATGTTTGGTGCATTCCTGGAACACGTGATTGTTAGCTATGTGCATTGCTGCACGGTTGTCGCATCTGAGCTCCACAACATTTATGGGGATGATATGAAAATTGGTGAATACGGATCGAAACCATACTAGTTCTGCAACATGAGCCATGGCTTTTTATTCACTCTTAGCACTTGAATGAGAGACCATTACTTGTTTCTTCCTTCTCCAAGTAATCAGATTTTCTGCCAGATAGGTGCAAAAACTTGTGGTGGACTTTCTATCTATCATGCATCTTCCATAATATGCATATGGATAGGTCATGAGGTCGAAGTTATTGCCTTTGGTGAATAGTAGATCTCCTTGGGGAGAACTTGATGTACCTTAGAACCTTCATGCATGCATAGGAGTGAGATAAAGCGGGGGAGTTAATGAACTAACTCAACTTCCCGATGGCCAGAGAGATATCTGGTCGAATGATGGTAAGGTATTACCTACTAAGCGTCTATATCAACCAATATCTTCAATATCAAATGACTCGTAGAAGCATCCCTTAAAATCCATGGGTATTTGTGCTGGCTTGGATCCTAACATCTCTGTTTCCGGAAGTAAGTCGGTGGCATGCTTCCGTTGAGATATGACTAATCCTTCTTTGGATCTTGTAATTTCAATCCCCAAGAAGTATTGAAGTGACCTCAAGTTTTTTATTACAAATTGTTCTGCTAGTAGTGCCTTCATTTCTATAGTTCTATAATACCATCAGATTCATCTCCCGTGATGATGATGCCATTCACATATATAAGCATAGACATAGCTCCTTTTTCATTCTTTTGTATGTATAAAGAATGGCCTGTCGATGATCGGATGATGCCCAAATTCTCTAGTACCTCCGACAGTTTCTGAAACCAGGCACAAAGGCTCTGTTTAAGGTAATATATGGCCTTGTAGTAGGTACACCATCTGACACTCCCCTTGATACTCGAAGTGGAGGTTGTTACATGTAAACAATCTCCTAAAGGTCTCCATAAAGGAACATTCTTCACATCTAGCTGATGTAAGGGCCAATCAAGCTTGTACTGCCACGACAATAAGGATCCCTACAGTGGATAAACGAGCAAATGGAGGGAAAGTATCTAAGAAGTCAACACCATAAGTCTGTGTGAACTCCTTTGCCACGTGCGTTGCCTTGTAGGAAGAAATGAACCCGTCTGGGTTGTACTTCATGGTGAATACCCATATGGATCCCACAATCTCGTTGTCACCCAGAGGATCAACTAGCGTCCAGTTGTTTTGAGAGATCAGGCCATCCATCTCCTTTTCCATTGCTAAGCGCCATCTGAAATCACGAAGTGCCTCTGTATGAGTATGAATGATAACTATATCAGAAATTTTGTGGACAAATTGTCCGTTTGAAGAGCCAAGGCTAGAAAAGGACACAACAACCGAGATCGAATGCTTCGTATTGTATCGAGATGGACATTATTTGGTCCCCATTTGTAGGGCTATCGACATATCTATTGGAGCATCCCCTAATTTGTTGGAGGTATATGTATCTGTATCCAACGATGAAGAAGTGTCGTTAGTCTGTAAAGACCTAGCTGAAGGACATACATGAGGAGATGGTGCCTGCTCAGAAGGGGTGACACTCAAAGTAGTAGTCATCCTGCAGAGATCAATCTGTGGAGTAGGAACATGAATGAGAGTTGTAGATGGTCGTGGATGGCTAACATGTGTGCCTAACTGTGAGTAGATGGAAGGGGCTCTAACAATGTAACATCTACACTTGTGTAGTGACTTTTGTATTTAGGATCATAGCATCTATACCCCTTCTGGTTCCTGGAGTACCCAAGGAATATTCATTTGACTGTTCTGGTAGCAAGTTTGTCCTTGCATGTACCAAGAATATAGACAAAGACCTTTGGGGGAACATGAAACAAGGCCTTCCCTGAAAAAAACCTCAATGGGTACTTGTTCATCAATGGAGATAGAGGGTATACGATTAATGAGATAAGTGGTAGTTAGAACAGTATCACCCCGGTATGTGGAAGGAACATGATAATCAATGAATAGGGTTCTTGCAATGTCAATAATATGCCTATCTTTGCGCTCAGCCACACCATTCTATTGTGAAGTATGCACACAAGTATTTTGACGTAAAATCCCATGGATCGATAGAAAAGACTGCTGTATATCATGAGAAAGAAACTCTTGAGCATTATCAGATCATAAACATTTGATAATGGTGCCAAACTAAGACTTTACTTCATTAATAAATATCAGATCATAAACATTTGATAATGGTGCCAAACTAAGACTTTACTTCATTAATAAACCCAACAATAATATGGAAAATATCAATTTTATTTTTAATAAGAATGTCCACAAGACATGAGAAAAGCCATCTATAAGAACTAAATAGTATCTATTTCTCCGACGATCAGGATATCGACTGGGCACCCAAACATTAAGGTGAATCAACTTAAAAAGATTTCTGGAATGGATGTTACCAGAAGATGGGAAGGAACTCCTATGATGTTTTCCCAGTTGGCAGGCCTCACACTCTATAGGTTGACAATGGGAGGAAGCTGGAGAAGAACACGATGAAGCTTGTGAATGGATGGATGACCCAATCTTTGGTGCCAGAGGGCATCGAAAGACGCACAAATTGGGGTTCCAGAACACACAACAGTCCCAGATGATTGTAGTAGATGATAGACACCCCATTCATCACATTCCACATCAATCACCCTCCTAGTAAGTATGTCTTGAAAAACACATGAATCATCATCAAATATAGCTCTACAGTTCAGTTCCTTGCAAATCTGGCTAACAGAGAGATGACTGATAGGAAAATTAGGCACAAACAGAACACTATTGATCCGAATGTTTGGTGAGATGTACATCCTCTTATCCCTAGATAGGGGAAAAACAACCATTTGCAACTTGTACTGTTCGTCTAGGTGGTATCATGTGCATATGATGTAGTAGGGTTTGTTCTCCACATAGGTGAGCAGAAGCATCTGTATCAATCAACCATTCCTATCTCATAAAATTATTTACGGAAGCAATAAAGATACCTATGTGAGCGACAACTATAGTTTCTGGAGGATCACTTAGGTTTGGAGGCATAGAATCTCAAGGGCAAAGCATGTTCAGGCGTTGCATCATATCTTTGAAGTCTCGTCTTGGAACTTCAACTGCGGGAGCATCTCCCACAATGGTAACATTCCTAGCCATACGAGCATGATGTCCTTTTTGCTATAACAGACAACCTCGACATGGTCGAACATGTGACAATATGTGCACCGAATTGTGTCTCGGCCTCTGCCTATACTGAAGTGACCTCAGCCATGTTTAACCCAACTAATCCGAGGAGGGAGCCGTATGATCTCACAAGGCGAGGTCGCAATCGTCGAAGTGATCTCTCACAAAGACCAATGGATTAAGAAACAATTAACCCACATAATATAATAATGAAGCAATGGAAGCAAAGATGTGAATCAAAATTTATTATAGCCCTACTATAAATGTATATACAACGACACACAGAGTAGGGGTCGAACATAGGGAGACAAATCGATGTAGTAGGTATATTAATTATAAATAAATAACGAATAATTAATATAAGTATGTTTGTATAATATATGCTCAATTAATTAGGTAATGCTTTTTTGGATTTTTATTTTTAAAATTATATATATATATATTAATTTTTAATTTTTTATTTTTACATTTTTAATATATATATATAATATAGGTATATATAGCCATATATAAGTAATATAATCTATATAAAGTATATATATAATATAAGTAATATATAGTTTAATATGTATAATAAATCTATAACATCAAAAAATACCTAAGAGAACAATACTATTTATTTTTAAGGGATAAAAAATATATTAGGGTATTTATTATAATTAATAATAGTATTAATTATATATAGCTATATTACAGGTATATAATACAATATAGGATATTGCAATTATAACTATGAAAAAACTTATAGAATAAAATATTTTTATGTTTTTTTTATATTTTTCTAATGATTTTTGTATTTTTTTGGTAATTTTAGCTAACTTTTATGAATTTTTAAAGTCCAAATTAAACAAAATCAGGGACTTTTAAAATAGATCGAATTGATTTGAGACTAAAAATAGCACAAAATTTCTCAAAATTAATTTAATATGTAGATAATAATATATGTAAAAATATAGAATATAAACTATTTGGGTTTTTCAAAAATATTTCACAATTTTTTTAGGGTTAACAAGGGTTTGCTTATCTTTAGAGTTTATTTTAATATTTTTTTTATGATTTTTGGTTTGGAGATATAAAATGCAATAATAGATAATTATTTTTTTGAATTTTTAATTATAATTTTTTAATTTTTTGTTTTTTAAGTCAAACAGGGAATAAAATAGCTCTAATTTATTTTTAATAAATATTAAATGCATGCAAAATGGCAAATAAAAAACAGAGCATGGATCAGTACCCAATCATGCACAAACACTTCTTTTTAGAATTTTTGGATCACAAGAGCTATTTTAAATAAAGAGAAATGCATGAATAAAATTAATTCAGACTGGGAGGGGCATACTTGCAATTAAAATGTAAGACAGGGGCTAGCATGAAATTTCCCAAAGTTTTTGAATTGATATGCACAATCTTGATATTACTACGCAAATTACAAAAATCATAAGGGTCTATACGCAAAATGCTCAACTCTCGTGAGGGACCACATGAACTGAGCTAGCAAGGACCTAAAATTGATATCCAAATAGTTTTGAGTCTCCTTGCAATTTTTTAAAAAATATATGATGTGTTTAATTAATTACAAGACTAAATAACAATAAAATAAAAACAGGGGTATTTATGCAATTACCCCCCAAAAGGACGCGAACCAGCGGTTCTGGATCTTTCACTTGGACACGTGGTCGGATCTGGGCGATGGATACCGGTTTGTCTTCGACGTCTGGGATTAGATCTCCAGATGAGATCCAACGGTGCTGAGGAAGCTTGATCGGACGCCTGCTGCTTGCCTAGAGCGAGCCTCTTGATTGAACATCTGTGAAGGGTGTTGAATGAATTAGGTTGAAGGTCTGCATAGGCAATCTTCGTTTGACTGTATCTCCTTTGTTCGGGCTCCTGGAGGGTTGCCCTAAGGCTCAAAATGTTCCTGGTAGGAACCCGCAGCTGGTGAAGGCCTCAATTGGGTACAGGGTTCATCGGAGGAGCCCTGGAGCTCTATGCTACTTGGTTGTCTATTCTTGAGATCAATAAGCCCTCAGATGGTCCCTTCCTATTGCATGACCTGCAAATGTGAAAATGGGAAGCTTTGGCGAAGCGATCATGCATTTATTATCAGAGGTGGATGATGAAATGAAGGGGATGGTGAAGTCTGATAGAGAGCGGCAGAGATGGACTTCTATGTCCAGATCTGGTGAAGATCTGGGTGAATGAATGGAGGCGAATGACAGAGAAGCGAAAAGACAACGAAATGAATGGGAAGTAGGGGTCGGAACTGGGATGTAACAACAATATACGATGGTCGGATCTCGAGAGCTTCGATGATGTTAACTCCTAATCCTACACTGATGCGACTAATTACGACAAGAAATAAATGAGGAAACTAAAAACTAAGATTAAAATCTATCTAAAAATGAAGAAAAATACCTCGACCTGGCCGGAGGCCAAGAAGATCAGACCGCCTAGAGCAGAGCTCCGGCAATGGGTTGGGAACTCCTCCTATTCCACCCTCATCGCTGCAAATCGACGGATTATGCCTCCTATCACTAGACTGTATCCTTAGGGCACTATTTGAGGGGCTAAGGCTGAGCAGAAAGGGGAACCAACCTCAAAAAGAGGTGGAGATGGGTATTTGTATAGGCGAGTGGGGTGGGGACTTCGATGGGAGGTGGTGTGCGAAAGAAGAAGAGTGGTGGGGAGATATGGTCAATGTGAATTACAAATGAATGTCAGGAAGGTTTGGGGGCAGAGGAATTGACTCAATTACATCTTTCATGAAGGAGGTACAAGGTCTTGAGACCTATATCATGACAGAAAAAATCTAGAAGAGAGGAGTTTCAGCTATTCTGACACGGCTAGGTTTGGGGGCAGAGGAATTGACTCCAGGTCAACGGAAGGTCTCCCATTGGTTTAGCTGGACCGCTAGGAGACAAAATAGGAAAATAAAACTTTTTTAAATCATTTAAAAAAATAAATGATTTTATTAATTTTACATTAAAAAAATTATTATTTTATGTAGTATTTTATTATGAATTTTATTTCTTTTTACGAGTTAATTTATTATAGGTACTTTTTACAAGTGTAATTATAGATATATTTATCTATAAAATATGTATTTTATTTTTGTTTTGTATTTTAGATTTTATTATTTTACACACATACTTTATGTATTTATAACTTATTTAAATACACTTAAATATTTTTTTATATTATTTTTTGAAGTCATTTGTCCATTGAAATAAACGTGTATTTATTATACATGTTATAAGTAGGTATAGTTCATATATATATATTAATTCCTTTATTTATTTTATTGTATTTTTAATTCTTTTATTCTTGTTTTATGATATATATGTATTTCATATAATATTTACAAAATTATCAAGAAATGAGAGAATGAAAAATATAAAGAATAAATAAAATGAATATTTTATTCAGGCATAATGTACAACAGGGGTCTAAAACCTAATTTTTGCATCTTAACTCTAAATTAAATGAAACCACTTTCATTAAATAGCTTATTAAAAGTTATATACAATTAAAGCTGATTTTGATGAATGTTGAGTTCATATGGAGAAGATACATGCTTGTGAAGTTTGGATTTTGACTTTTTATTTTGAGTGTAGAAGGCACATTGTATATAATTTTTATGCGAAATACATTTTGTATTTTTCTATGTATTTTTATCTACAACTTTCATGTACAAAGTTTATTGATTTGATGTATAAATAATAAATAATAAAATAAGTCCCAAAATTCAATTATTAAAGAATAAAAATTAGGGGTTTTATTGTTGTTTCTGGCCCTTCTCTCCCCCTACTTTATTCCTGATCAACCATGTCAATTCTTGACTTAGTCTTGAGGTTTAGGGTCATTCAATACCTTTGGTATTTCATTTCCTTTTCTTTTCTTCCTTTATTCTTTTATTTTGGCATTAAATACAATAATATATATAGTATAAATGAAATAATAATTGAATGTTATTTTCACAAATTAGTTCTATAAACATGCATTTAGCTAGGGATTTATGACCAAAATGAAAGAATAAAGGTGATGAAATGGAGACTCATCAGGCCACGGCTCCTAAATGATCCACATGCTTCTCGCTCTGATGATGCAGCAAGTGCAACAAGTTATCCCTCGATGTCTGGTTGTATGCTTGCGCGAGGGACAAGTAGGCAGCTCATAGTATTATAATCGTCCTCAATGGTAGGGAGAAGAACGCAGTGACCATCTGATCACGAGCATCGACATATGTAGAGTTGAGTCTCACTAAAATTACCAAGCAAACCATTTGCCAATGGTGTTCCTTCTGTTTAGGAAAGCTACATCCAGGAATGCACGCATTGTATCATTCAAGTTATGATCTGAGGATAGAGAAGTAGTCATATGAGGAGCGATCAGCTTGCTTCATATTCAACACGCCGAAGTAGGTCTGATACATCTTACTTGAGTTCTTTTCCTGCTCATATGTGGATTTGATAGATGTCCAATATCGTGAGCGGTGGTGCAGTATAGTAGTTTGTCAACAATCTTGTCGATAACACTGACAATGATCTAGGAGCTGACCATCCCACTGTGCACGAGCATACGGAGGTGACTGCGATAGTTGCGAGCGTTGTTGCGGATTTATGATGTTGGTGGTCTTTTCCCGTGCAGCTGGATGCGGTGGCCTGGAATATGAGATGACGACAATCGGGATTGGTTCAGGCGCAGCTCCTGGAACAGGGAGGGTATTGGGTGCAGCTTCCTGGAATTGGGTGAATCGGGGATGGGATGTTGTTGGGAATCTGGGGTGATTGGGGGAATTTTGTATGGGGGCGAAATTTAGCTTGGAATTGGGGATTTGGCCTTGGGCTGGAGAGGGGCGTAGGGGCATGAGCGATGATGGGTTTGGGCTGCTGTGGGGAGTATTTTCTCAGAATGGAGAGAGAAACCAAGTTATCTCCCATTCTGGGTACGGAATGAAAATTATTCCCGGACTGGGTATATATCGGCAAATGGTTTGCCGCTCGCCCATGTGGCGCGGCAAACCATTTGCCGTGCTTACGTGGAAGGAGCGGCGAACCGTTTGCCGTGCCCAGTGGCACGGTCAGCGAGGCGCGCGGTCTTCGGCGCAGACTGGGCGCAGACGACGGGACCGCTCGCCAGAAGCGGTCGGCGACCCGCCCTGCACGGCAAATGGTTTGCCGTGCAGCGGCAAATGGGCGGCATATAAATAGCCCGCCCGAGCCCCCCATTCCCCTCACGCATTCTCTCATTCAATCTCTCATTCTCTCATTCACTTCCCCCATTTCAAGGTCTTCCAACTTCTCCTCCCTTCTAAGGTATGGAATTTTTGTTTTAATTTTAATTTCTATAATTGTTAAGTAAAAATTGTAGATGTCTTTTATTTAAGTAGAAAATTATTTAGTTGTCATGAATTTTTTTTATTCCTTAAAATGAAGTTGTAATTAGTTCTTCACAGTTATTGATAGTTGTTTAGTTGTTAATCATTATTGTCCTTAAGAAGTTGTTCTTTTTTTTCGAAATAAGTATAATTAGGAAGTTATTTAGTTCTTGATAGTTGTAGTATTCCATTTAACACTACCACCATTTGACTTGCTTTCCACACAGGAAGCTCAGCCCTCTCAACCACATCAATTCTTCTGGCACATGGGGCCAAGTCAAAGCCAGCCCTCTTTCGTTGGGCTCCCGGGTTATGGTGCGGGAGAAGTCACTTGGGGTATACAACCATCAGCAATGGATCTTTCCAGGGTATCCACTGAATCGTTACCGGTGACAACACAGGAGCCGCCTCGTGCTTCAAATGTATCAACTCAGAGAGGGGGTGGTAGATCTACGACCGGAAGGGGATGCTCAACCGTGACTGAACCTGAGAGAAGAACCGTTGCAAGCCATGGTAGAGGTCGGGGTGATGCGGGTGGGGCGGCAACATCGGGAAGGGGGGAGGCAGTCTCAGCGACAGCGGAACAAAGGAGGGCGGGAAAAGGGAAAGCATCTTCATCAAAGGGACCACTATCACATATTGTAGAACATACAAAAAATGGTTTCTTTGATTGGACCCTTATGTTATCCATGTTTAAGTAATAAAATATGATGTTTTGGTTTCATTGATTTCTTTAATGTTGTTATGCAAATCGCTGCAAATTATTATTAAGTATATGATTATTGATGACATTAATATTGATTTCTACATTACTTTTTCAAATGAATTAACATCCGAACAGGACATGGCCAAGACACGTATCACAGCTCGCAAGTCGGTGCGTCTGCCCGACAATCGTTTCTTAGCAGTACGTGCTCCACCGAGTCGGGCCTCCAGCCGTGTACCATCTCATGTTCCACCGCCAGCGCATCCACCGCCAATCACAACCCCAAGCAGGGCACCAACCGCATCAGAAACAGAACCAGTGGAGGAGTTCGAGTCACAGTTCACCCCGTATTCTCCGCAAGCCAGTCCGATCCCCAGTTCATCACATGGCGAGACGTCACCGCTTTCAGAACCTGTGGACGAGGAAGAAACCTTATACGCTGACTTAGCTGATCTCCATTACACCATCGCATTGAAGTATGCACGTCTGAGTGCGCTGCGTGGAGAGCGAGTTAGGTCAGGTCGTCAGTAGAGTTAGTAGATTTTGTTGCTTTGTTTGAAATCTAGTGATGTTTATGTCTACTTTAAGGGTCTCTTGCGTATGTATTCTGCATGTATCTTTTTCAAGTAAATGAAATATTTCAGCTTCTACTACTTGGAGAATTTATGAATGTATGTGCGTCCCAGTTACATGTTAAATATATTTCAGTTCCCATGTTAAAAATGTTCACTTAATTTTAATATAAATTAAAGAACTTTATTGTTAACTCCATGTTAAAAGATCCAACATTCATCTACATATAAAGGTGTTTATTATAATAGTATACAAATATCTAATATAGAAATTATAAGTACCATAACATATTAATTATAAATATCATAACATATTATTTGCTAAAACTATACGAATTATATTTTTAAATTAAATAATTATTGCTTAATAAAACATAACGTTTATATAAATGTATTTGTAATTGTTACATAATATTTATTATTAATGTTTTAAAGTTACTCATAAATAAATATCAAATACACTACTAAAGTCTTATTTAAGTTATATCATAACATAATAACTGCTAAAAGTATACGAATAATATTTTAAAATTAGATAAATATTACTTATTAAAAAATCACATTTATATAAATGTAATTTTAATTGTTACAGAATATTTATTATTAATATTTAAATTTTATTCATAAATAAATACCAATTACACTACTAAATTCTTACTAAGTTATATCATAACATATTAATTGCTAAAACTATACGAATTAAATTTTAAAATTATACAATCATTATTTAATAGAAAAACACATTTATATAAATGTATTTTTTATCATTACATAATATTTATTATTAATATATTAAATTTAATCTTAATTAAATACAATATAAATATGTAAATGGTAAAGTTAAGCAAGCATGTAAACTCTTAAGCTAAGGCAGGTTTGGGCGGGAATGGCCATTCGCGGCAAATGGTTTGTCGTAGGCGGCAAACCATTTGCCGCTCTGTCCACATAAGCACGGCAAATGGTTTGCCGCGCCACATAGGCGAGCGGCAAACCATTTGCCGATATATACCCAGTTCGGGAAATATTTCCAGCCGATACCCAGAATGGGAGATAGTTTCGTCTCTCTCTCCATTCTGGGAAATAGCTCGCTGTGGGCGATGAGGCGATGGGGGAGGGGTTGCGTCAGGTTTCAAGAGCAGAGGGGCTGCGATGGATTGGACGATGGATGGAGGTGACGACAGGTGGTGGTAGTGATACCAAGTAGACTGATGAAGATGTAATTCCTCGTTGAATAGAACCTTGGGGCTCTTTATTTAAGGAGACGGGTTAGGGTTGCAATTAATGTTAACTCTGATTAGAGGAGATACCCGGAATACCCTGGTGTTAGGGTTACAAGATAAGCTCTTAACAGTTGTGGGAAAACCATCAAACACTCCCAAAAGTTAGATTTCCACCCATTTGGTTATCCATTGGAATGGGTCAAGTCGGATCGACGACCTGATTATATTTGATCGGATCGGGTTACGTGTCATTGGTTCGGGTACCCGATCCATGAATATTCCTAAGTACCATACATTGGGTTAGAATGAAACTAGATCACGAATAGTTTTCTGAAAATTTTTATTTCTTTTAAAAATAATTATAAATTATTTGTTTGTAAAAAAATGGATGGTTGAACCGGTATTGATTCAATCGGATTTAGCAGTCCAACCGATTTTGACTAGTTTTTATTTTTAAGAGTGATTGGATCGTTTTCTTTCGATTTTTGGTTTAACTGGTTGAATCGACCGGTTCGGTTCAGTTTATAAAACCTTGGGTCAAACTATAATATTTGTAGGTATAAGTTTGAAGTGTAGCAAAAATATTTGACGCAAGCTTATAAGTTTTTTTGGCCTCAATATCCCTTTCTTCATCTTTGGCCTCTGATGCCTACCTTGTTCTTGATCTTGAAGTGGAGAAGGATTCACTGATGCCTACCTTGTTCTTGCTCTTGAAGTGGAGAAGGATTCACACGGCATTTCATTTCGGCAATGCCTCTCTGAAGCGAGTACTATTTTTATTTTTATTTTTTAAAACAACACATCGATGTTAGTATACACAAGCACAAGTCCTTAGAAAATAGTTTCATCGGTGGGATGTGGACACATTTGTAACCGATTGCATATCAATGAAACATTTCATGAGGACACAACGATATGATCGAAGATATTCATAGTAAACATATACAGTGAAATCCTTCTTCAGTTCAAAATCTCTGAAACAGCATGCATTGCAGGCTCTCGGAAAAGCACTAAACAGCAATTACATTCATCGTAGCTTTGCCAAAAACTGACATTCTTGACATTTGTTGAGCACTCAATGCGTTAAGATGCCATTTTTCTTTAATACCTAACAAAATATGGCAGTACTTAAGATTTAAGTTCAATTAAGAAAGAAATGGTTAAGATTAAAAAACAATGTTGTCTCTGGAACTTCTCTGATATGTGACATACTCTTTCCATTTGTAGAATAAGTAAACAAGAATTCTAAACTCCGATAAAGAAAGTTTACTCGAGCACCCATGAGAGAGCACATTACAAAGAACTTTGTTAGCAGGGTTTGCTTATAGGATCAGGGTGCAATTTACCAAAAGGAAAAACCATTGGTGTATTTAAACATTCCCTAATTATCACGGCGTAAACATTGCATTCTGATATCTAATTCAACAAAACGTCTTGTATAGTCATACACCTTCTAGGCTTCTACACACGATATCGAATCCCTAGCATGCACAGCCACCTGATTGTTGCTCTGTATTCGATGCCTTCACAGTTGGTTTTAAGTTCACATCAACCATATCTTCCTGCTTAGTCGAGGACATCGATTCCATCCCTGGTAGCGCAGAGGCAATCTTGCGAAACAAGGGCTGCATACAATCAAAAATAAAAGCTGTCATGTTATGGCAAGAGAGGTGAGGATATTCAGAACAAACTCGTGGCTTGAGTAAACTAAAAAGTGGGTGCATTACCTTAATGTTGAATCCAGCCTTGGCACTTGTTTCCATGAACATGACCCCTACTTCCTTAGATCTCGATTCCCCTTCTTCAATGGAAACTTGCCTATGAAAGATGGTTGAAGTTTAGTAATGTTATCTGATTTCAGTTTATGTGCAACTGTATGTTACAAAATTTTATATCGGCAAAAGATGATAAGAAAGGAAGATCCACTTCAAAAATCGTGAAGTGCTGCTGCCCAAGAAATCAGAATGCATAGTTTCTATTTAAAAGGTTCATGATCTCCCAACATTTTTTGTTTGCTGAAGCCAAATTAGGAACAAAATCTTTACCCATGTTATGCTAATCTAAAAATACCATCGCTGCAATATAGTTCAAAGTATCCAGAATATGCAGAAAAATTTAAGTACCTCTTCTCAACCAGATCAGTTTTGTTTCCGACAAGGACGATAATGACATCCCTTCCTCTTTCTGTTCTCACTTCCTCAATCCACTTTGCTGTATTCAAAAAAGACTGTCGATCTACAAAAGATCAACATAAAATTAAACATGACACATATATATGGAAGCACCATAACTAAATTATATAAAACTAACTCACTTGCAATGTCATAGACAATAACGGCCACAGAGGAATCTCGAATATAACTTGGAATGAGGCTTCTAAATCTTTCCTGCCCAGCAGTATCCCTGAAAACACAAGACTTCTTCATTCAAAATGCCAAAGGAATCTGTAGAATGTGTCCAGATGATGATTCAGTCAAACTTCGACATACTTTTCAAAATTCCATAAAATGGGTAAATGACAGCATGAACATGTGATGCCGACTATTCCTATTGAAAAAGCTCAAAATTCAAATTCAGTTGCTGTGCTTAGTTGAGGCTAATCACCAATTATCTCCCTGTAAAATTGGAGAGTCATGATCCGTGATCAGTTGATCTTTTCTTGATGGACGTATTAAGTACGCAAGATGCAAGATCCAACCAAGGTGTCTATTCCCATGATTTAACAAATGTGAGCGATTGCTTATTTTTTAACAAATATCTTCTATCATTACATCAAAATTGCAGGGTAAAGACTGAGCTATATTTCGTGTATTAACTCTGGAAGTTTTGCCCACAAAATCCTTTTACATATGCAAAATCCTTTTACTTATTTCTCATGGTATGATCAATGTGAGAATACTTTGCAGGTTCTCAGTAATTCGAGGATATGCCAACTTAGATCCTATACCCTTGGATCCTATTGGAGGTCTTTGAAGATTGGTATCTGCAAATATTAGCCATCTCTAAACCTTAACAAATCAGATATATAAATATCCCCGTCGAACAGCCAACCATGGACCGAAATCAAATGTGAAGAACTCGTATTAACCTACCATAGCTGCAGACGCACTGTTCTATCTTCAAGATACATGGTCTTCGAGAGAAAGTCGATCCCTATGGTAGCCTGAAAAAAGAAGAAGAAAACAACTCAATTTTCTGACAGATATTAACAATATGGAAGAGATCGGGAGGTGAAAATCGGATAGATCATGATATGAACTTGTTCATCCCCCCATTTCCATCATTTTTTTTTCAAAACTGCAATTCCATCACAAACAATTTCATCCCACAGAATTTTAATATTCAACAATTTGACATTGCATTACATCTCGACGTATTGCTTCCAAAGAAAGCAACAAAGAAGAATGCATCGACGAACAGCGCGCGTCTCTACGATCCATCCTTTCGGATCCGTAAAAAAGGGAGCAGTTTTTCCGGTCGATCTGAAAGGAGGGCGTACCTGGTAGGTGGTGTCGAACTTGTCGTACATGAAACGGGTGATGATGCTTGTCTTCCCCACGGATTGATCCCCAAGGAACACCAGCTTGTACTTCGCCAGTGCGGACGCCATCGACATCAAACGGATGGATGGATCGATCGAGCCCTCTCTCTTCTCTTCTCCTCCGCTGCTGCGATCTGGAAAAAAGGGGAGTGGGGAGAGGGAGAGGGGATGGAAATGGAATGGGAGGAGGGGAAGAGAGGAGAGGAGAGGAGAGGAGGTGGCGAATATTTATAGGGGAGAAGCGTAATATATATAACCGTCAACCGCGACTACGCGGAGAGGAGTCAATCCGCCTTCCTTCCTATGCAATAAGACAACACCAATGCTTCCTCCCTCCATGACACCAAAGGTCTTAAATGTTGTTTGGTGGGAATCCACTCACCCGTCTTCCATGGAATGGAAGACAGCTTCTCCTACACTAGAAAATTATAAAAAATATTCACTGAAAATTATAAAAAATATTCACTCATAACTTTGAGTATTTTCATAATTACAATCATAACTTTACGTATTGTGAATTACATGAGAAACCCTGGATAGTCACTCCGTCTCACGCCCATAACCCTCCGTTAGTTTAATACATTAACTCAACCATATGAGTGAATTAATCTAAAACAACTAGGATTAACAAAAATTAAAAAAAAGAAAAGGGGAAAAAATTCCTGCAAGACGGAGTCGGGCTTGCTGGCGGTGGAGTTCCATGATTCGTAGAGGCTGGCAGTTGGGCTCGAGCTTCCACAGGGGGGGGGCTTCGAGGGTTGGGTTCTTGCTAGTGGCAGACATTGTGTTGGAGGCTGGCGACCGGGGGGGGGGGGGGGGGGGGGGGGGGGGGGGGTGATGGGGTCTTCGTTGCAGGTCGGTGTGGGGAGGAGGGCTTGCTGGCAGAGACGGTGGGTGGACGGGGGTTCCACGATGGTGGAGGGTGGCAGTGGGGGGAGGGGGGACTTGGGTTGGGTTCTTTCTGGTGGTGGTGGAAGCTGGCGGGGAGGGCGGGGAATGGGTTCTTATTGTGGGTTGTGGGTGGTGGTGGTGGGGAGGGGGGGCTTCGTGCTGGAGGCTAGCAGGTCGTGTGAGGTGACTTCGTGGTGGAGGCTGGTGACGGGGGTCACTTCCACGAGGGGGAGTGGGGCTTGCTTCGAGAGGGGCTTGCGGGGGTGGGTCCTTGCTGGCGGCGGGGCTTCAATGATGGTGGAGGCCGACGAAGGGGAGGGGGAGATGGTCGGTGGGGGAGGAGAGATGGTCGGTGGGGGAGGAAGGGGAGGTCGGCGGAGGAGTTCGACATGGGTGTGAGAGAGTTGCCTGGCTGGAGTAGGAGGGGGAGGAGGAGGTCATCGGGCTGGTTGGAGAAGGAAGGGGAGTGATAATAAATAACATGAATTTAAAGGATATAAAATATAAAATATTTGATGGATATCGTTATAGTTAACAAGAATTTGGATGGAAGTTAACACAGGATTATAGATGTAAGAGCTAAACATTATTCAGGGTCCCAAACCTTATTTTATGATTACGCAAGGTTATGAATGTAATTACAGAATTACTTAGACTTATGGGTGTAAATATCCCAATAAGAAATAGGTTCAATCACGTGGAAATAGGTTCAATCACATGATTAATCAAGGATAGGAATAGGCATTTCAAGTGTCTAAACATGATTTTAGACCCAAAAATGCAGTTTCTTATGCAGTTGTGTGTACTTTTAAGCAAGCTCTGTGCTTGTATCGATGAAGACTGTCTGATAGTTTCTTTTGCTTTTATGATTTTTTCCCTTTCCATTAATGGTTATATCATCAGGTTTTAAAAATAAAAAGGATATTGAAGCAGCCAGTCACCGATTTGTTCTAGTTTGATCCGACTTCTATCTTAGACTGATCAGACCAGTTATGACGTCAACATGCCATCAACATTTCTATCAATACTGAAACAATCGGATTGGGCTAATTTACTGGTCGAACATATTTTCTGAATCGAAAAAAAATATAATATATATGGTATATGTATGTATGTGTATAAAACAATATCTCGTATATTTCAATATAATAATACTATATACGACAATGCAAAGTTTATATTGCAATAGTATTGTAAGCTATTTTTCTAATTAGTATGGTATAAATATATTAATAAAAAAATATGGGATTTTTACCCCACGAACCCTATAAACTTTGCAAATGACTTCTACGACCTTTGAAACATAGTAATTCCTCCCTCGATCCCGTAAACTTACTAATCCTTACCCAACGAACTCTGTAGTTAACTCCCATCAATTCACCCGTTAAATGCAACTGGATTCCATTGAAAGGAGGTGTAAATTGCCCTCTTTATTTGATAAAATTACAAAATGGCAGTCTCCTCCACCTCCTCTTCTTTCCCCTCTTGTTCCTCCCCCAACACACATCAGCTCACTAGTATATAGACCTTATCATGCCATCAAACAATTGGTCACCCAAATGTATACACTCAGATTTATAGATATATATTTGTCTCAGGTCAAAGGATATATGCATATTCACGACAATATACAATACAAGTCTTTAGTATCTCAATCTATTCAAGTCAACTCAGCTGGAATCGTATGATACCTCTAAATATCTATTCCTATGTAAAGGACATGCACCAAGAGTGTGATGAATCTCCATTTCATCACCTTTATTTGTTCATTTTGGCCTCAAATCCCTAGCTTAGTGCATGTATATAGCAGTAATTTGTCAAAGTAAGTATGCAATAAAAGTGTACAAAATAATGTATAAATACTGTGTAAATTATGTATTTAATTCCAAAATTAAAGAATAAAAGAAGAAAAGAAAAAGGAATGAGATACCAAAGATATTGAATGATCTTAGATCCCGAAACCCAGTCATCATGATGACTTGATCAACAAGGAATAAAGTAGGGGAAGTTATGGCAGAGAAATTGTACAGAAAATACATAAACCTCTAGTTTTTAATTCATAAATAATTATAATTTGGGATCTATTTTATTTTATTATTTCTAGACCTCAAATAATAAAACACTCAACATGAATATTGTAGATAAAATTACAAAGAAAATACAAAATTGATTTCATTAAAAAATAATGCATAATTTGCCCGGGATACACAAAATGAAAAGCCAAAATAAAAACTTTGCAGACATGTATCTTCTCCATACTGTATCAAAATTGATGAAATTCACCTTTAATTGTATATAAAAGTAAAAATACTATTTAATAAAGGTAGTTTCATTCAATTTGGAGTTAAGATGCAAAAGTTAGGTTTTGAGCCCTCATTGTGCAATATACATGTATATTATATCCAATATATGTATTCTTTATATTTTTCAATTTCTTTTATTTTAATAAATATTATATATATTATTTAAAATATATATACATAGTTAGAATTAAATAAAACTATCAAAAATAAAATATCTCAACACATAGTAAAGTACACCTATATAGACCTATAATATAAACGTAATAATTAATTAAGTATACAAACACATTCAAAAAAATACAATAAAAATACCTAAATGAGTATTTAAATAAATTAAAAATATATAACATACATGTATATAATAATAAAAGGTAAAATACAAATTAAAAACCAAAATACATGTATCTTTATCTATATTTATACAAGAAAATATTAACTTATAATAAATATCCTCGAAAAAATAAATAAAAATAGGCTTAAAATACCACATTAAATTACAAACGCTTTTTACATTTTAATAAAAAAATAATTAATTCTTTTATTTTTATTATTGAATTTCCAAGGATTTTTCACCAGGGAATTTTATGGTTGGTGCACGTGGACCAACCAGAAGCCTAGATCTGTTGACCTCTGGTCAGCTAACCCCCTTCTCTCTTCCTTGAGCCTTGGACTGTCAAACCTCGGGTTTTCATCCCTTTTTCCCATTTAATCCATTCATTTCTTGGCCCTATGATCTAAACAAAACCTGTCGATCTGATGCCCCTAAAAACCACCCACATCTTAGATCGAGCCGATCTTTCTTGAACAAATCAAAACTCTAGATCAAAGTCACCTCTTCATGCAGCCAATAAAATGACCTCCTCTGCCTCCGATCTATTTTTGATCCCTCTACAGACAATCTCAACCTCTCAGATCCTTACCAACCTCTTGCCCTCTGTGACATCATCATATTAGGAGTATTTACAACGAGGAGGATTGTCTATGGAGGTGTTCCACACCCATCACCAGAGTAGCCGCTAGAGGTACAGATTCCTTGGTCGTCAGGCCAAGTCAAGGCCTCTTTTCTTGCTTCCTAGGTAATATCGCAGTAATCTTGATCCCTACATTTAGTTTCAGTTTTAATCTAGTGATTAGGCTCAATTTTAAAAATCCTCGATTGACTTGAAGCTTGAGCTCTAGGCCAAATCACTCGTCATCTGCTCGTTAATTGCCTCGATTTCCATGCTATTCGAATCCCCTTTGTGTTCTCCATCAATCCCCCGTCTTTCCACCCTAGATCCATCGTAGATATGAGAATTGTTGGACATGCGAGCCCACGGAGAGCCATTACACAATAAATGTTATTGCAAATATCATTCCCTGATCTGAAAAGAAGAATAACTAATTTGCATTATAGGTCCCTTAGTACAATTAGGGTTATGTACCATGGCCATCTTGATGAACATATAATTGTTGACTCAATTATTGGATCATAGAGGCTGGTGCTTGGATGAATATTTAAAGAGTTAGATTGAGGACTCATCGAGCACCGTCAAATGATTATCAAGAGATGATCTCCAGCCTGAGTAGGAGATGGCAATCCTTTCTCACATAGGCTGATATTTAACCGACCTCTTGATGTAGGTCCTCTGCATAAGAATAGAGATTCCGAGGTGTTAGATTAGTTAGGTCAAAGAGTTGACTTAACGAGATTGAGATAACCAAAGTCCTATGTCGTATGTTGTCATGATATATGCACGCATCCTCTAACCGGAGAGAGATGTGTTACTATATGTCTGAGTATGTACATTTGGTAGACCAATAGGGTGATGACCTAATCAAAGTCTATACATCGACGTGCTGGTGTGCATACAAGGGCATATGAGTAATACGATCTCTCAAAGGGATCATACATGTTCATTTCCTGAACCGGAAGACATGAGCTCGCTCATGAGATATTGGAAAGAATCAAATTCCGCACGCGGTCGTCTCGCTTTGGAAGCTTGACTGAATTTGTAAGGATTGATATATACTTTTGGAAAGTATATGATCAACACCTAGGTATGATATATGCTTTTGGAAAGTATATGATCGATACCAACTCTCAATGATAAAATGAGAAACTTAATGATAAATCCCTGAAGTAGACAGTGTAAAATTGATCTTATACTTCGGTATTATTCTGGGTCTTCCAGTATGCATGATGTACATGTATTAAGAATACCTGAGGGTGATGTGATCATAAACGATTGTATAACCATGATGCTTCCATTCCTAGGGAGTGATGAAACGGGTTTAGATTTTAGTGACTCCGCTCAGTAGAGAAGTAATCTGATCTTGGTCCAAATGTTGGACATTGATCTCAATGTGATTCAGATGCAATGAGAAAATTAGATTTGCGTTCTTGATTTAATCAAGCATCTATGGGAGGCTCGAGATCTAGATTTGAGATGTGATCTCAATATCCAAGTCACTATACGTGGAACTATACAATCGCCCTATCCTTATCTTCAAGTATCCGCAGAGAAAGCACATTATCCTTGAAAGGGTTCAGGATGATTTCATTGTTGATACATGTATACGAGCACTGAGAAAATGGATAATTAAATGTGATTTAATTATAATGAATAATATGAATTTGATTCATATTAAATGGAGAGTTATCTAAGATAATTAAATGTGATTTGATTGTCAAAGATGTAAATAATGTGAATGTGATTTACATTGTTTGGGCACATGCGAATAGAGATCCAAGATGATTAAATGTGATTTAAGTATCATGGATATGAATAATGTGGATAACACTATTCATATTAATCATATATATTATAAATATGATTTATAATATATAAGAGAGAGATATTTGTAATTTACATTTGTTAATTAAATGTTAATGTGAATTGGGATTCACATTGGACATTAAATTGAAAATGTAATTCACATTTTATTTTGGATTGTGAATGTGATTCAAAATTTTCCAATGTCAAGATTGCAATATTCACAAAATAATTATGAGTTATTTTTGTTGAATAATTTACAACAAGTGTTGTAATAAATCTTGGAGATTTCTATAGAATAATGTAATCTCATGAGATATCATGAGATTACATGAGATTGCCACCAAATCCCATATTATGGAAGGAGGCAATTTTCATTCCATAATCTCCATGCTTGATTGATTTAATTTGAGATTAAATCATATTGATTTATCAATATATATCTAATCTAAATTAAATTAATTATTGTTGGTTTTTTACCATAAAAATCTTGGCCATTAAAAGAAACACAAATCAATGTGAGCCATTGGATTGTGTTGCCCATGGATTGAGATCCATGAATCCCAAAATATTATAAATAGAAGGGCACCCCTTGCTCTTCATATTCTAATGAGAACATAAAGCTCTCTCTCTCTATTTCTCTACACGCCCTCTCTCCTCTCATGTGGCTGTCCACCATGGATGCCCTAGAGAGAGTCTCCATCGCCGCAGCGTCGCCGTTATGCTGCCGGTTCGATTGCTCGTGAATATCCGTCTCCTTCAGTGAGCCTCGCTCATGAAGAAGACTTTGGATCTCGTGTGTCGAGATCAGGAGATTCGCTGCTTGGATCATCAACATGGATTGCGAGGATCACGTGTTTCATCAACACGCTCGCAAGCGTCTCCTCCGTCGGATCAGACTTGAGACATGAGGTCTCTTCGTTTATAGACTCGATCGCAACCACACTTCAAGAGGTAATCCTATTACTTGTTTGTGGTTTAGATGAAATGATCCAAGAAGTGTTCTTGGACCATGTGGTTTCGTCACATGAAAAATTTTAATTTCCGTTACATCGAGCAACTAGTACGACTGGTCACTCCCTATCGTATACGATGCGATCCTCATGCTTCCGTGATGCACTTAAGGATATCGACATATCCTTCAGTCCGTTGCCTCTCATCAGAACTCTTCGCCCTCTGCCCATTAAACCGCTTCAAACTTCATCCAAAGGTCGAGGAGCAAGCCCTCGAGCCTGGGAACTTTTTGGTGCAGACCAGACCCCCTTGAGGAGCCATCTGGAGTTGAACAAAGCATCTGGAGTACTTCTGGGTTGCATGAGAATGAAATCACCTCATGACCCTTCATTGAACCCATCAAGATCATCTGAAGGCGCCTTCACACGCGAAGGAGCTCCAACAAGCTGCTGGACCTGTCGGAGCAGAGATCCACTACCGGAGGACGGAGAATCATCAGATCGAAGCTAACCATACCAAAGTTCTTCAAGTGTTCTTACAATGCCGTCTTGATCACCCGATCAAGAACACGGTCCAGATCTAATCTGGGCCGTCCAATTTAATCGAAGCAGTACATGGTTGGAGCCCTTCGATCAAACATGTGGCATGCAAACAACGACCAGATCGAAGCGACCTAAGTGGGCTAAATATCAGATACCCCCCACTTATTTTATCTTTTATAAAAGGTTATGTAAATAGATTAATCAGGTTTAACATTTTGGGATAAATTGCATGTGAGCCCTTGGATTCTTTAATATTACACTTTAGTCCTCTACCAGGTCACCTCACGTGGCCCCCACGTGAGCAAGCATTTTATATCTAAGCCCCTACGACTTTTGTATATACATTTTAATATTTAAAAATCAAGTTTCAATAAAAGTTTCTAGTGTTTTTACGTGTAACCTCATGGAGTTTATTTTAATTGCAAATATGCCCTACTGGTTGCATGATTTTTATTTTGTGCATTTCTATTTTCTAAAATGAGCTCTTGTCTGCCAAACATTCTACAAAAATATGAGTAAATGCCTAAGATGTTGCTTATTCATGCCACATGCTTTATTTAGCATTTTTGCTATATTTGCTCTTTATTAAAAAATAAAAAGAGTTATTTTATTCCTTATTTAGCTTAAAAAATACTAAAAATTATAAAACCTTTATAAAAAATTACAAAACAAATCCCTACTATTTATTATCCTATTTTATCACTATAAACCAAAAATAAAAAAAATCTCAAAAGAAACTAAAAAGAACAAATCCTTGCTAACCCTAAAAATTATAAAATATTTTCAAAATCCCCAAAAAAATAGTTTATGTCCCACATTTTTATCTATACATATTACTATGTATTAAAATTATTTTGAGAAATTTTGGACCTATTTGCTATTTTTAATTCTTAAAACAATTCAGCCTATTTAAATATTCATTGTTTTGGATTTTTTCTGATTTTAAAAATACAAAAAGTAGCAAAAATTCAAAACAGAAGAATATTTCAAAAAAATTTCTTTTAAATTTTTTTATTATTTATAGCTATAGTTATAGTTATAATACCCCATATACCCTATATATGTCTATATATTATTATATATAACTATTATTATTAAATATTATAAATACCTTATAAATATTTCAAATCCTTAAAAAATGACTATTCTTGTTTATATTTTTTGTTTTTATTACATATTATACATATATCATACATATATACCTTATATTATCCATGTTACATTATGTTTCACACAATTATTAAAAAGAAAAGGAAACTAAAAATCAGAAAACTAAAATAAAAAACTAAAAGTATATTTATAAAAAAATTAAACAATTTAAAACCCACAAAGTATTGATTAAATATTGTCCATATATATACATAAACACACCTATATTGTTTAGAGATAATATACATGATACACCCCTTGTTCCATAAGTTCAACTCACTACCATACTTGTCCACTATACACACTTGTTTGTAGGGTTTTATAATAAAGTTTGATTCACTTGTCTTCATTGCTTGATTATTTGTATGGGTTGATTGTTGATTTATCCATCGAGGTACGCTTCGGTCACTTCAACGACTAAGATTCGCCTTGTGTAACCTCATGATTGCTCCCCTTAGTACTTTCGGATATTTCAAATGGCACCGTTGCTAGGGAGCGACAGATAGTGTAGCATTTTTGTATATTACGTACAATATTTCTCTTTTTATTTTCTGCTATTTATTATTGATAATTGATTATATGTTTCTGACTTATTCTTCTTTGTTTGACTTTCTTGTAAGGGATCGCGTGGTGGCAACCGCTTCTTAGGAGGTGGACGCACCCAAGCCGTGAGGAGATTGGCACTTCTACTTGTGTGCCAAGTGGAGAGAGTAGGGGAGAGAGGCAGTGAGAGATGGAGAAGAACATACACTCTAGCATTTTTTGTTTTATTTTGTGAGGAGAGTTTTTATTTTATTTTAATATATTATTTGTATAGTTTGGACACTTCTACTTCATGATGTCCATTGCCCGGGTGTCTGTTGACCTGAGGGCCTTGTCAGATTTTTCGTGTTTTCTTCGCCTTTATTTTATTTTATTTCTTGTATTTTGAGCTTTTCACCTTTCCGTTTCTTTGTTTTATGTGATTGAGCCCTAGATCTAGGATTGCTTGCCTTTGTAATTAGGTGCACAACTTAATTAGACTCATATGTCTATAGTGATATACGCTTGGAATTAGTCAAATTTAATTGCTAATTACTTGAATTTGGAACTGCATACCATAAGAGACTCCATACAATGCTTACAGGACCCGTTGTGGCAGGCACTGAGGAGTATCCAAGACCGGACACTTAGAACCCATTTTTGAGTAGTTAGCTTTTGGTTCTTCAAGGTAATTGCAATTCTTGTTTAGGATGCTTTCATCGCTTTGCATATCGCTCATGTAGTGCGGATATTTATATTTCTATCTTGCAGCCCACATAGAGAGAAGGAGAGATCTAGGAAGCACTGTTCCTCTTACTTTGCATGCATCATTTGATATGGGAGTGAGATTTCCATTCTAGTATCCACTTGCATTGCTTTTCCGCTATCTCCTTCTATTTTTGCATACGTAGGATCAAAAAGAAAATACAAAAAAATCGTTAGGCACATTTTATTGAGAAATACCCAAAAAAGTAAAAATAAAAAAAATTAAAACATGGGGACTGTTGATATAACTTTGACCTTACTTAAAAATCGTAATGGACATCATTGCTTTGGGTTCATAAAACCCTCCTTTTTTTCAGGTACCCATTCAGATTGAGTGAGGTGCGACCCCTAAGGATTAGATCCCAAATCCTGATCTATGATAGCATTGATTATCAAATGGGACGATGAAGTATTGGGACTTATATCATACATAGGCGAGTAGGGACTTGTCGACGATGGTGTTCCCGCCTTGTGTGGAACATCCAACTTGGTCTAAATTATTGAGCATAGGCCACACCCTCACGTGGGTGTCTGTGTCATCGCCCTGCGTCCGAGTACCTCGCTTGCGAGGGAAGTCGTGGTTTCACCTATTGGCTTCCTTTCTCTATTCTTTGGCTGAGTAGCCCCCAGGGCATGAGATCAAGGACCTCTAAGTGCACAGATCACATGTTACAAAGGAGGTTGAAGAAGTGCGGGGAACTTTCTTGGCAGTACACAGACTCCTATAGGGATAGCCCTCCTAAGGACTCATTAAAATATTTTTCTTACAAAACAAAAATAAAAATGAAAAGATAAAAATGGATGAACTCTTACGGCTTCGCTTATGTTAAGTTGGTGAATCCATAACTTGTTTGGTGTTTGTTTTATTTAGATTAAAGTCAAAGATCAGTTCCGTACACTTGTGCAAATTTTGTCTTTCATTTTCTTTATTATTCTCATTTGACCCCTGCTCACTTTGAGATGTTCTACTATTTTGCCATCCTTTTATTTCTTCTTCATCTCTGTATCATTCATCCATTCTCAATCTTCCTTTTGACCGTCATGATGAAAACTCATGGATGTCTTAGTCAGGACAATGTTGACGCTCACATCGATTCCATGCAGTCACCTTCTCCATAAATTCAGGTGATTCCTGAGATCACAGTTCAGACTTCACGAACTGCTCTCCAGACTCCACGTCTTCTTCAATAATTTGAGATCACTCTTGTCCCAAACTCTTCCCATTTTGGATGGAAATTGATTTCACTTTGTATACTTCTCTATCCTTAATGAAATTCTTTGTTGACCTTAACAAAGAATGATTCTTTTGATCTGGTGCTTCAATTCAGACTGATCGGGGCATCTTTCCATATGCAGATCAAGATCCTAGTCTGGAGCCAGAAATCCTTTTAGATTCAGATTCAGAGATGGCTTCGACATGAAAGGGAAGGGATTGCAGCACCCACATCCACAACCAGGCCAGCAGCCAGATCAGAATGGCGTGAATGCCCAACTTCTTACCTCCATTCAAGCAATACAACAATAACTCACCGACCATGCATTGGCCTAGGTCACCTTCAAGGATATGCTAAATGATTTGAGGAGAAGGAGAGATTATTTAAGAGGAGAAGAGGAAGAAAGAGAAGATGGAGGCCATGGAGGGTTAGTAGATGAGCAAAGAGGAGAGAGGCCCAAGCCTACTCTCAAGGAGACTTACATCTCGGGAGCAGGATAGATGATCGAGTGGATCCATATTCCAGCGGTCCATGCATATTTTGAGTTGAAGCCTCAACTCTTGGCTCTTCTTTGCACCTTCCATGGGAATGCCAACGAAGAACCCTACATCCATCTACAATATTTCGCTCATATTTGTGGTACATTTTACTATCCTAACAAACCTTTAGGTGTAGTCAAGATGACGATGTTTCCGTTCAACCTTCAGGACATGGTGCTTCATTGGATTAATCATCTTGGGAAGGTCATCGTGACTTGGGAGGAGCTAAAGTCAGCCTTCTTACACAAATTCTATCCTCTCGATCGGCTCAACCAGATGTGAGCCCGCATTGCCAACTTATCCCAAGCCACCCACGAGTCCGTTTATGAGGCTTGGGAGTGTTTCACTAATTTGCAAGAGAAATGTCCCCACCACAATATTCCACAGACCGGCCTGGTCCAACACTTCTTTGGGGGACTAACCATTGAGAGCCAGAAGCTCATCGATGTCGCTTGTGGTAGTTCACACTTCAATAAAGACGAGGGAATCACGTGGCAGATTTTCGAAGAAATGGAAGAAGGAGAGGCTGCCTTGTTGTCATCCCGTGCATACCAACGACAACCACACAATCTACAAAAGCTAGTGCATATGGCAACATCAAACGATCTGGACAGGGATGAGAGCTCTAATCTGAGCATCATAGGGAGCCATCTGTCCAAGGTGGATATCATCTAAAAACAATCACATGACCTTGAAAAACCTACTATGATCAAATAGAGGACTCAAAATTTGGACAAACAGGATCAGATCACCAAGCAGTTAGAGCTGCTGGTGAGCACCATTAGCTCTTGCTAGTCGGTTTCTACATCGGCTACGTCTCCTGCTGAGATGAAGGAGCCATCCTCACCTCAACCTTCTCAGTAGAGTCCAACATAGTAAGTGATCTATTACATGTACTACGTGCAGGCCCACGAGCCTACCTCACCTCAGCAGCCGCAACAACAACTTGTTGTTTACCAGCCCAAGCTCCAGATCATTCAGGATCAATGTTCTCCACGTCCACCTCTCATTTAGGAGGTGAATGGTTTATGGTCTAACGATGCATAACTGGCCCATCCGGGAGGACATAAACATGGCTAGTCTACTGATTCCCGTCCATTCCCTCAACAACAAGGAGGGAGATTTGTCCAAACCAACCAACCACCTCACCACCAGCAGTCTCTGCCATATCAGGGCAATTGGAGACATAATCAATACTAGAAGCTGTAGTACCGTCAGAACTAGACCTATCAATAGTACTCGGTTGCTCCTTAACAGCAACACCCTCCTCCACACTAACAATATCAGTCTTCTCCTCAGTACCATAACCATTATTCTTACCAGTAGCCTCCACACCATTCCTAGTCTCAGTGTGGCCAACACACTGAACCATCCGAGGATGCTTCTGTGAACCCTGCTATGGATTGCCTGGATCATCTGGTAAAGAGCCTTATAGAAATGAGTCAAAAGCTAGATGACCTCACTGTTGCAAAGACCCCCCATTCCAGCACAAGTGGAGGCCAACCCCAACAATTTCAGGAAGTGAGAGCAAGTAGTCTATGATGTCTCGTCCAAACCAACAGAGTCAGATGCTCATGATATATTTTTATCTAATGTTGTTACTCTCATGAGTAGTAGGACTCTGCAGCCTTCTGCCACCATGAAGGGGAAAATTAAAGCTTCAATTGGTGAACCATCATCTTCTGCATCAACCGAACCATCAAATGGGTCGGGTGAGGAAAAAGAAGACAGAGGAGAAGCATTGTAAGAAAAAATCTAAAAAATGAGAAAAATAAAAAAAAAATCCAAAAATACAATAGAAATCGAAGTGCCAGCAAGACAGTAATGGAGAGAACCACAACTACAATCAATCCTAGCCAATCGATGGAGCCTCACCTATATTTTTGGGATGCCCACCTCAGATGGATGAAGATACTTCTTTTTGCCATCCATTTGTACAGAATGATGTCGACATTGATACACTATTTCTGCTTTTGATTTTGTAAATATTTCATTTCCTAGAGCATTGAGAAAATCCAAAAAAAATAAAATTTGAAAACAACCTTGTCTGGTCCAGATGCCGTGGAAATAATTTAGAATCTTGTTCTTGAGCTGCCTTTGCTAAAATCCATTAAGTACTTGCCAAATATCAAGAAAGGCTAAAAGGAGGCATGTACTTCAAAAAATAGCTACGTCGATCCAGACAAAGAATTGTGAAAAATATTTTAACTGTGGTGACAATGAATGCAATCAGCAATCTCTTGAGTAAGAAGAAAGACATGGGAGCCCCTCTCATCAGATGCCATATGTTCAACCAAGAGTTAGATTGAACACTTCTTGACAACTGATCGTCCATCAATATGATGCCAACTTCACTACTAAAATAATTTGGATTGGGACCACTCAAATCAACAAGAATGATTTTGCAGTTTGCAGATACATCAATCAAGCAACCTCAAGGAATTTTAGAGGATGTCATCGTCACGATTCAAGGGATGTAATTCTCTGTTGACTTCATTGTACTTGACATGGACACCTCAACTCCTCTTCCGCATACCCCGATTATCCTTGGACGGCCATTCCTTTGAACAACTAAAGCAGTGGTTATGACATCGGGCAGATCACCTCTCGTTCCAGCAATGACAAAGTGCCAATTCAAACGATCCAAGTACCGAAGCCGTTAGAGTATGCATCAGATGCAAGTGGGCCTCAGAACAGAGAACAAAAGACTGTGACTTTCCTATAGAAATCAAGACACCAATCTATTTATGGATGACATTGAGACCCACGAATTTCTCTCCACTGAGGAGGAGTGGATATCGTAGATGAATTCTCCTATGTCTGTAAAGATGAGATTTTTGCTGATGTGCCAGAAGAACTGATTAATGGCCACATGTCTATAACAGAGGAAGAAGAGATTATTGAAGATTTTTTTGAACAAGATGATATTATTGAAGGTTATGGGAAAAAACCTTAAGCGAATCTTGAAAGCGTGAAGATCACGTCATATGTGATCGGAAGCGACTAGTCTTAATAGTTGCTCGCGATAATGGAATTTATTTTTTTTAAAGCAATGAAACCGCATGATCCGAGAACACTTCTCGAATCGTTTCATCTAAATCACATAGAAGATATAGGAATACCTCTTGAAGCGTGGTTGCGATCGTGTATTCAAAGTAAGAGACCTTCTGTCTCAAGTCTGATCCAATAGAGGAGACACTTGCGAGTGCGTTGATGAAACATGTGCTTCTCGCAATCCAAGTTGATGATCCAAGTGGCAAATCTCTTGATCTCGTCACACGAGATCCGACGTCTTCTTCATGAGAGAGGTGCACCAAAGGAGACAGAGATCCACGAGCAGTCGAAGCAACAGTGTGGCGATGACGACGGTCCTCTCTAGGGTTTAGAGTGGACAACCACTCTAAAGAGAGAGAGAGAGAGGAAATGTGTAGAGAGTGAGAGAGAGAGAGAGAGATCTTGCTATTATGTCGTCTAAAATGAAGAGCTAGGATTGCATCTTCTTTTATAATATTTTGGGAGTCCACGGATCACAATACATGGAAAACATAAAATCAATGGATGAGATTGATTTGTGTTTCTTCCAATGGCCATGATTTTATTGTAAAAACTACAACAATAATTAATTTAATTTAATATATACTGAATAATCAATGTAAAATCTAATTCAATTAAATCAATCATCCATGAAGGATTAGGAAGGAGGCAAGCCCCCTTCCAATTAAGAGGGGACGACCACCTTGATTCCGAAATCAAAGTGGTCGTCCATCCTCCTTAAATGGAAGGGAGGCTCCTCATTCCTATTATATGAGATCTAATATATCAAGTAATACTTCATTATTTACAATAATTTTTACTGTAAATTATTTCACAAAAATAATTCCAAATTATTTTGTGCCACTGTAAAATGTGAATCATATTTACATACCCAAAATAAAATATAAATTGCATTTTCAATTAATTGTCCAACGTGAATCCAATTTACATCAACATTTAAATTATAAATATTATTCACAAATAACTCTCTTTGAGGTATTATAAATTATATTTATAATATATATGATTAATATGAATAGTGCTATCCATATTATTCATATCATTGATAATTAAATCATGTTTAATTATCTTGGATCTCAATTCTCATGTGCTCAAATAATATGATTCACATTCACATTATTCTTATCTTTGATAATTAAATCACATTTAATTATCTTAGATAACTCTCCTTATATGGCCAAATAATATGAATCAAATTCATATTATTCATGATAATTAAATCACATTTAATTATCAGCTTTCTTCAATGCTCAAACACATTATCAACAATGAACTTATCCTTGAACTCTTTCAAGAATAATACTCTTTCTCCGCGAATACTTGGAGATAAGGATATGGCGCTTGTATGTTCCACGTATAGTGGCTTGGATATTGAGATCACATCTCAAAAAGGGAACCTCCCATAGATGTTTGATTAAATCAAAGCCATAAATCTAATCTTCTCATTGCATATGAATCACATTCAAATCATTGTCCAACATTTGGACCAGAATAGATTACTGATGACCGCGAAAATCCCACGAGCAACTAAGGGTGAAGAAATATAACAAAGGTCGTTGCGACCTCAGTCGCTCAAGGGTCAATCGATCAATCAAGAAAATAAAGGATCAGACCACCAAAATAGAATAAAAATCAAAGAAACACACTAGTGGCCCTGGCTATTGGATTAGCCTGGTATAGCAACCAGGGTCGGACTCAGGGAGCACGTAATGACCTCACGGCCTACGAAGTAGTCTAAAAGAGAAATAAAGTGAAAGAAAATGCTTTTTGGTGGATTTTTAATCTTTTTATTTTTTTCGGATTTTTTAATTAATAAAGAAAACAATAAAACAAATACACAAGCAACTTGGGTGAATTATTTAACTAATCAAAAATCACCAAAAAATCAAACAAAAATGTTTTTATGTTTTTTTTTATATTTTTCTATGTTTTTGGTTAATTTTTGGTGTTTTTCTGATTTTAGGGAATTTTATAAAAATCAAACAAGGATGAAAAACAGAGGCATTGTCCAGTCAGACTTGGAGGGCCAAATTAAAATGCAAAATGGCCCTATCAAGGTCTGAAGGTAATTTTCCTGTAGAAGAGAAAATACAAGGAAAATTTAGGCACTGGTTTTATTAATTTTTGATTTTCCAATTATTTATTAGAATTTTTATGGTTTTTAAGGGGTTTTGTAATATTTATGGGTTTTATAGATCTAAAAATGACCAAAATTGGTCAGAAAATCAAACAACATAACGCAAACAATAACTAATTTTTTTGTAGTTTTTAAAGTTGATTTAATATTTTTTTGTGATTTTTAAAGCTAGACAGTAAGAAGCATGTGTGTTTTTGAATTTTTAAAAATAATAAAAAGTGTCAAAAACGTCTCCAAAATTCAGAGAAAATTTTACACCATGGCAGGAGCCATGTGTCCAATTTTCATCGAATTTGGAGTTTGTTTGCTATTTTATTAAAATAAAAAACAACGGTACAATGCACAAGGACCTGTACGCAATTAAGAGAAGTTCCAGGGGGTCCGGTGCAATTTCTCCACGATCTCACGCGCGAAACGCCTGACCTGAGAACTCAGGGACCTAATTGCAATAAACTTAAGTCCCTGGTCTATTTAGTAACACGTACTAAAAGTCCAGGGGCAAAAGTATAAAAAGCCCACGAAATATAGCACATGCACAAATAAAACACTCACAGGGGCATTTCTGCAAATTATAAAAACATAAATTCATTCATTAACACCCTGAAACATCCAGCCTATACATGCAATTAACCCACAAAAACACGTGACGAAGCACGTGCACCACTACGTACAAGGGTATGAAAGCAAATATAGGGAAAGACAAGGTCCACTATGCAAATACACCAAACTAAAATAAAGTTCTAAAATTTTTACAGGACTAAAGATTAACAACTAGAAAGCTAAGGGACTAAGAGTAAATTACCCTTTATTAGGCGAGGGCCAGATGCACGCCACGTGGAGATCCAATGGTGGAGAAGAGGCGCGGCTAAGAAAAGGGGTCCTCGGCGCTCATCCAACGGCAGGGGACGCGTCACGTGTAGATCCGATGGTCAAGATGCGCTGGATCCTCTTCGCTGGATGGAGGGTTGAGAGGAGGCCACATGGAGATCCAACGGTGCTGCTGGGCCTCCTCTTAACCCTGATCGGACGGTCCTCGGAAGATCTGGAGCTGAAGGGCAATCAGACGTCTCTGGAGGGTGCACGAAGAACAAGCGGCCGACGAACTTCGTTGGCCTTGTGCACGCACGGTGTCCCTCCTCGCGGGCTGCTACTGATCGGAGAAGATTCGCCTTGGCCTCCCGTGTCTAATGGGCTCCTCCGATGACGCGACGGAGCTCTGGAGAGCTCAAGCGACACCGACGGAGGTTGAGCTGCTGCTCCAGAGCTATGAGCCCTCAGATGGTCTCGTTTGGACCTAAAGCTCCTGGGTCGAGGGCAAAGTGCCTCGACCCGGTTAGGGGTGGTGAAGGTGAACGGTGCGGCGGGGCGAGCGAGCTCCGGCGGAGCGACGACGATGGAACTCGATACCCAGTTCCTGTGCGAACTGGGGTGAATGAATGGGTGCAGAAGATGCGCGGGGGAAAGGCGAAGGTGGTCGGCGATTCCGATGATTGGGATGAAGGTGCAGGTGGTCGGAATCAGAGGTCGTCGGCGACAGGGTGAATTGGGCGAAAAGCAAAATTAGCTAAATAGAGAAGAAACGAAGGCTACCTACTGGATGGAATCGACTGGGGAAGAGCTGGGGATGCTCCAGGTCCTAGCCTCGAGGGTCGTCGGTGCTCGAGGCTCGAGCACCACCTCTGGGCGGCGCACGGCGGCGCAAAGACGTTGGATCGATGGTCCGTCCACTCCTTCCTCGCTGCGACACGGCCACTCGCTTGCTGTCACTCCGACGGTGGCTGTGGAGGTCCTAGGGTGGAATGAAATGATCCAAGGATGCGTGAAAATGGAGGCGGAGCTCGGACTTTATACGGTAAGGGGTCCGGCTAGATGGGAGTCGGGCGTGAAGCTCGGAGCGCGGATCCCAATGCAATCAACCGGGCGAGGGTCTCGGATGCACGAGGAAGAAGGAGAGCCCACGAATATCGGATTTGGTGATTGGGTCATGACGCAGTAATTCGACGAAATCGGTTCGGGCGTCATTAACCCGTGGGAAGTCATCCAAGGGGGGGAGTTGACCGGGGGGTCAACATCCCCGTGGACCAATCAGATCAGGCCACATCAGAAATAATTGGAAATTAGAAATAAAATAATAAATGGCCGATTTAGGAAAAACTTAAAACATGAAAAATGTTTATTTTGTTTTTTTCTATTTTTTGTGATTTTTAATTAATTTTTCGAAATAAAAATAAGGTATTTACAATATAATGCTATATATATGTATATATACAATATGGATTTTTGATTTTTGATTTTTAATTAATTATTTTTGTGCATTTTTATTCCCATTTTATATTTTATTTATTTATAGCATAAAATTAGGACTATTTTGATGTTGTTATTTTATTTTTATTATTTATGTACAAGGGTTAAATAAATAGATATATACAATTATATACATGGTATATATACAATGTTCTTTTTTGGTTTTTAATTTTGTTCTTTTTATTTAATTTTTGTTTTTATGGCTTTTATTTTATTTATTTGCAACATGAAATATAGAATATATACAAATTTTTAGGGATTTTAATTTATTTACAAGGTTAAATAAATATAAGTGTGGGTTTATATACATGGTGAATATGTACAAGGAAGATTATTTTTATTTTTCTTTTTAATTTTCTAATTTTTTATTATGATTTTGTATTTACAAATATTTACCGATATATACAAGCCCATTTTATTTTATTTTTAGAGCAAAATATTTTTATTATATTTACAGGTATATTTACACACATGAGCTCCCTATCTCTCTCTACTTTGGCTTTTATGCGGTGAAGCCCATGCTGAGCCTTCCCTTGGGGTTAGGTTGCTCAATATTTATTCTAAATATTTCCCTCTTTTTCTTTTAATTCTTTATTCTTTTATTTTTGCACAAAAACATGCTAATTATTAGGTTTTACACTATGCATGCTTTTTGGTAATTATTTGTATTTACAAGTATCTACATGCATTTGCAAAGGTTTTTGTAGCTAAAATATAAGAATAAAGAGTGATGAATGAGTATTCATCACCCCTCTATACTTAACTTTGCTAGTCCCTTAGCAAACACTTATTTGAAAAAGAAGTGAAAAAGAGATTGAAAAAGAAAAAGAGGAGAATGTACATGGATCAAGGTTGAATATTAAACTTGCCTTCAATAAATTGAGATATGGAGCTCGATCAGATCTTTGGATTATTAATGTGTCGGAACCTTATTTGGACTTAAGTTTAAAACTCAACAACCTCTAAGTTCAACCAATCTATAATCAAGACTCCTCAACAATCCAGATCAGAACAAGTCATCAAACACAAACCCTGAAGACCATGAATCTTTCCTTGTACTGTGAATGTGAAGTATAAGCTCTCCACCTCAGAAATGGCAACTTGACAACCCTCCCCAACAAGGTAACTCTATGACCCCAATCTGGCCACTCTTTCCTCGAGGAGCGGGGTATTCCCTTCTAAGTTCAAGTTCAACCGGCTCAAGAAGAGGGGGAAAAAGAGAATGGACCATGGCCAGTGTAGCCATGTATCCTTGGGAGCTCAACCAGTGTAGCAAGTCTCCCTGCTGCAAGCTACATAAGGTGGGGCATGAATCTCAAGCTTTGCTTATTTGCACTATATACATACTTCGGTGGGATTATCATTTTCTATCAGACCCACCACTTTTTTGGAGTTATTTTCTTTTTGCATTTTTTTTCAAGTGCATCTATACAACATATACATGTGCAGCATATATACAAGGAGTTTTTCCTCTTGAGCCAGTAGACTATCCTTCTTTTGAAGCATTATTGCAACCCACAACTCCTGTCGTTAGACCTCATGGCAACCAGACCAAGTTGAGACGCACTTCCTTCACTTAAAGATGAAGAGAGGTTCCGCCTGGAAGTACTACCCTCATATGCTACCCCAAGTCAAGGAAGACTGCCTCCTCACCACCTCATCCGTAGAGAGCTCGGTGCTAAGTGCGGTGTTCAAGTAAAGCCACTGTCTATATGAGTCATGTGTGTGTTGTTAAGTGCTCTACTTAGGCTCATTGAGATGACATGTGATCATAGCCTAGTGGACTCAAAGAATTAAGTCACCATGGACATGAAAAGCCTTAAACCTAAGCTCTATAAGGTTCCTTTTAGAAATTAGGTGGATTAAGATCTTAATCAAGCTCCATTTCCAGGCTAGTTTAGATGTCAACTATAATCCAGGAAAAATTATATACATATATACAAAGATGCTATTTACACAATATTTACAAACATGCAAAAATTTTTGAAAAATGTTTTGAAATCATGAATGGATGAATGCATGAATGGAAGTTTTGCAACATATTTACACACATTTACACAAGATTTTTGCAAACTTTTGATTTTCAAAACATTTTGGAAAAAAATTTGTACTATATACATAATTTTGATATGAAAATATTTACACAAACTTTACACAAAAAGATTTTGAAAACATTTCTACAAAAATAATTTTGTACACTAGCTATGTATGTGCAATAAAAGAATGATTATTTACAGGGAAAAATTTTTAATTTTTGTGGTTTTTGGGTTTTTAGCCAATTTTATTTATTAACACACTCACACAAAGTACGAGTTATGGCTAAAGTATATATGAAATATATACACCCCCTATACTTAGCTCGAACGATGTCCTCAGAGTCAAGAGCGATGAAGAAGACATAACTCCTGCTATGTATAGGGAAGTGAAAAGGAAGGCTATATACAAAGAAGAATGAATGAATAGAATGTCAAGAGACTCTCGGCTTTTCCCCCTATACTTAGGATCAAATAATCCTAAGTATAGCAGGCTGTACACAAAGGGAAAACCGAGTGCAGAATGTACAGGGTCTACCCCCCCATACTTAGGGTAAAATATCCCTAAGTATAGGCAGCAAAACAGGGATAGAAAGAATCAAAATAAATACTCAACGGTCCTACATCCCCCCTATACTTAGGTAAAGTACACCCTAAGTATAGCATAATCAAAAGATGCAGAAACGGATGTGGGACTAAAGAATGTAATGATATGGACATCTGGATCTATACAGGTCGGAAGAACAGTGATAATCAGGCGTGAGATGCAATAGATGTGAGTCAAAAGACCACATCTCACGCAAAATGAATAGGGGCAACATCAACGACCAGCAGCTCATGATCTAGAAATGGCTTGAGCCGCTAGCCGTTCACTCGAAAGGTACTCTCAAAAGACAACTCGGATATATCAATGTTACCGTTGTCGTGTACCTTTCTCACAAGATATGGGCCCTTCCATTTGCTCTGTAGCTTCCCTGGAAATAGACGAAGCCTAGCATCAAACAACCATACTCTCTGCCCAGGCTCAAAATGTTTGTGGCTGATGTGAGAATCATGTCACTCCTTCACTCTCTCCTTGTACTGTAGGCTGTTTGAGAAGGCGGTATCTCTAAGATCCTCCAAGGCTGCTAACTCTGCCCTCCTCTGCCCTCCTCAAAATGTTTGTGGATCCAGGCGGTATCTGGATCCACAAGTATCTCAGTGACTGCCCAAAGTGACATGTGTCTCAGCTCAACAGGTAAATGGCACAGCTTGCCATATACGAGGCAAAAGGGAGATGTGCCCAAAGGTGTCTTGAAAGACGTCCTATATGCCCACAAGACCGAGTCCAAAAGCTGTGACCAATCCTTTCGGTCAAGGCGGACGACTTTCTGCAGAATAGTCTTGATTTCCCTGTTCGACACCTCAGATAGACCATTCGTCTGTGGATGGTATGGAGTGGCAACTCGATGGTCTATGTCGAACTCGCTAGCAAGGGCCTTCACCTAGTCGTTGATGAAATGAGACCCCCCGTCTGAAATCAATACTCGAGGTACCCCGAACCGCGTGATGATGTGCTTCCTCAAAAATCTGCAAACTGTCCTGACATCAGCGGTTCGGGCGGGAATGGCCTCAACCCAACGACTCAAATAATCAACGGCCAACAGAATGTACTCAAATCCCCGACTCTTAGGGAATGGACCCATGAAATCGATGCCCCATGCGTCAAAAACCTCACAGAAGTGAATGGGCTGCATCGGCATCATATCACGCTGTCCACAAGTGCCCATCCTCTGACAGTCAGTACACCTCTTCACGAACTCATGAGAGTCCTTAAAGAGGGTAGGCCACCACAAGCCGGATTGGAGCACTTTCTGTGCCGTTCTCCTCCCAGAGTGATGTCCTCCTGCCTCAAACTTGTGGCAGTAAGTGAGGACGCTATGGTGCTCCTCTTGAGGAATGCACCTACGCCAGACGCTATCCCCTCCTTCGTGGTAAAGGATGGGATCCTCCCAGTGGTAGGACTTGGCCTTCGCAAGGAAGGTCTCAAGCCTCTGCCTGGGCCAATCTTGTGGAACTTTCTTAGCAACAAGAAAGTTCACAATATCGGCATACCACGGGAGAGAGGCGATAGCAAGGATCGCCTCATCTGGGAAGGTCTCACAAATAGGATCGATCTGCTCAGAATCCTCAAGATGCTCTAATCGGGAGAGATGATCCGCCACCACATTCTTGACTCCAGGCTTATCCTTGATCTCAATATCGAACTCCTGGAGTAGAAGGATCCATCTAGTCAGTCTGGCATTGGCATCCTTCTTTGCCATGAGGTACCTGATGGCGGTATGATCAGCAAACAGGATCACTCTAGATCCAATAATGTACGATCTGAACTTATCTAGGGCGAACACTATGGCTAGCATCTCCTTCTCTGTGACTGTGTAGTTCCGCTGCGCGGAATCTAATGTGCGGCTAGCGTAGTGGATAGCAAATGGAACTCCATCCCTCCTCTGTCCCAGCACGGCCCCACGACAAAATCGGAGGCATCTGTCATGATCTTGAATAGGAGAGACCAATCAGGCGGCTGGAGAATAGGAGCCTCAACAACACATCTCTTGAGAGTCTCAAAGGACGAAAGACACTTGTCATTGACAAGGAACTCGGTGTCTTTCGTCAGCAGGTCAGTCAACGGTCGGGAAATCCTGCTGAAATCATGAATGAATCATCGGTAGAAACCGACGTGCCCCAGGAATGACCGTAACTGTCGCAAATTAGACGGTGGTGTGAGTTTTCTAATGACATCTACCTTAGCCGGATCAACCTCCATGCCCCTGTTGGAGATGATATGGCCAAGCACCGTCCCTTGAGTCACCATAAAGTGACTCTTCTCCCAAGATAACACCAAGTGAACCTCTATACATCGCTGAAGTACTCAGTCTAGGCAGTCAAGACAGGAGTCGAATCCGTCGCCGTAAACCGAGAAATCGTCCATGAAGACCTCCAAGCACTCCCCTACCATGTCCGAAAAGATCGACAGCATGCATCTCTGAAAGGTCGCAGGGGCATTGCATAGCCCAAATGGCATGCGTCGGAAGGCGTATGTGCCGAAGGGACAAGTAAAGGTAGTCTTGTCCTGGTCCTCGGGAGCGATGGCCACCTGGTTGTAGCCCGAGTACCCATCCAGAAAACAATAGTGGCTCTTCCCCGCCAGTCTCTCAATGATCTGATCTAAAAAGGGCAGGGGGAAATGATCCTTCTTGGTGGCCTGGTTGAGTCTCCTGTAATCAATGCAGACCCGCCAAGAAGTGGGTACTCGTGTAGCAATCTCCTCTCCAGACTCACTGACCACTGTAGTGATGCCCGTCTTCTTGGGCACCACATGCAAAGGGCTGACCCACTTGGAGTAGAAGATGGGGTAGATAAAATCGGCGCTCCACCATTTCGATATATCCTTCTTGACAACCTCTCTCAGATTCGGGTTCAGCCGCTGCTGGAACTCACGTGACGACTTCGCCTCATCCTCGAGATAGATATGGTGGGAGCACAGGGCCGGACTTATCCCCTGGAGATATGCTACGCTCCATCCAATCGCCTTACGGTTCTTTTCAAGAACCCCCATCAGACGAGATTCCTGCTCTCCAGTCAAATCGGCGGAGATAATGACTGGGTACATCTCATGCTCACCCACAAGGAACCTATACTTCAACGATGTAGGAAGCGGCTTCAGCTCTGGACAACTGGGTGCTGGCGGATCTGGCCTCTGAAAAGTCTGTGTGAACGCTGCCAAATCTGCATGGGAGAACTGAAACTCTCTGTCACTCTCAAGAACTGGAGAAGGCTTCCCAGTTGGACTGTCTCTGCTCTGCTCAGCATATACCTCCTCCCGATCTGCAGGCTCAGTGGAAGTCAGGTATGGCATATAATCATCACAATCTGCCCAATCAGACTCTGACTCCGAGGGATCTGTATCATCCAAGGTGGCATCAGCACCACCATCATGACAAGAATCTGTCTCACGGTCGAGAACCGGGTCTACTGCCTCTGAAGTATCCTGGACCAGGAATGTGCTCTCCAGGCTCTCCTCTATTGTCGTCTCTGCATCAGCGGAATCTGAAAGTGAGAGGATGTCCTGTGCTGCTGGGTCTGCCCAAACTGCCTCATCGTCTGTGATCACAAAGTCACAGTACTGGTGGATGTCTAGCCCTGCATCTGTCAGCTGCTCTGTGTCTGAAGTGGTCTCTGAGCATGATCTGTCCTCGACCGTCTCTATTTGTACACTTTCGCCCTCGACGCGAAAGTATACCTTCCCGCTATCATGGTCGGTCACTGCCTTGGCTGTGGCCAAGAACGGGCGACCGAGAATGATGGGGGTATCGGTCACTGAATCAGGGATCTCCATGTCCAACACTACGAAGTCCACGGGGAATTGCAGGCCCTGAATCGTGACGACAACGTCTCGCAACAACCCCTTCGGTCTCTTGACAGAACAATCAGCAAACTGAAGGACTGTCCTGCTCTGTCTAAGAGTGCCCAACTTGAAGCAGTCGAGAAGGGCTGCCGGAAGTAGGTTGATCGACGATCCGCTGTCTAGTAAAGTGCGGTCGAACCTCTGCTCTCTGATGTGGCATCTGACATAAGGGGCTCCTGAATCTGGCCTCTTGGCCGGCAGACGGTTCTGGATCGCGAAACAAGTGGCTCTCGTCAGCACATGGATCTCTGAGTGATGGTTCCTCCTCTTCCTTCTGACTGTAGTCCTGTCTCTGAGGGAACGCTGAAGAAGAGGGATGTGCTGCAAAGCCTCCTGAAGAGTCAGCTGTATGTGAAACCGATCTATCATCTGCTGGCTGAACTCTTCCTGCTCTCTCTTTTTGGGATTTTCTCTTTTCTTCCCCTTCCCCATCTGAAGGGCTCTAGGGAAGGGGATCACAGGGTCCTTCTCAGATGAAGGACTAGGAAAGGGTCTAGACGGTTCGACGACCGGATCCACACATACATCATGCACCGCAGTGGGATCAGAAGAAAATAAACCCATTCCTTTATTCACAGAAGTGTTCCGAGATACATCAGTAACATGAAAAACAACAGGAATCTCAGAAGACTTGGTGGCATCAGCACCACCATCGGCTGGAAGACTCGTGGCCTCAGTACCGCGCTCTGGCTCGGCATCCTGGGTGGCCTCAGTACCACCTCCTCCAACTGGTGAAACGGCGGCCTCAGTACTGCCAGTGGGATCAACATCCATGGTGGCATCAGTACCACCGTCATCATCTCTAGCAGCCTCAGTACCGCTATCCTCCTCGCTTGGCGCTCTGGGTGTATCCTCAAGGTGTCACTCAGACGAGGCACCGCCTGCTGGCATCCTACCGCTCCTAAGTGTGACAAAATCAGTATCAAAAAGATATGCAGACATATCACCAAATGCATCACTAGGAGTGGCATACTCAGTACAAGCTACCTACTCAGATTTCCTCTTCACGATGTCCCGCATCTCCTGGCGGAACTTGTCCATCTCCCGTCGAAAAGTAGCTTGCTGATCTATGAGAAGGCGGGTTATATCATCCAAGACGGGGCTCTGATGGGAGCCCGACGGGTAGCCTCTCTGGTAGTGAGGCTGCTGGTGCTGTGGCTGAGAGGGGTAAGAATGTGGCTGATGCTGTGGGTGGTGAGGCTGATCACGCCTCCAAGACTGTCCCTGCTGATAGGGACGAGGACCATACTGTGATTGCTGCTGCTGTGGCTGTGGGTACACTGGGGGCTGCTACTGCTGGTGCTCTCTCTGATGGCCGTACTGGCCACCCTGTCCTGACGGCTGCTGCTGGGGTTGGATACCTCCGTTCCCCCAACGGAATCTGGGATGGTCTCGTCGGATACCGGGCTGGGGGCGGTCATACCAAATCCCGTTGACATCCATCAATGGTTCTGCATCGTACTGGGGTGGCAGGAGCACTGCCAGAGGCTGATCCAGCTGGTATACCACCATCTGCATGTCTGGAGATGGCGGTGACTGGTAGGTGGGCTGCGGCTGCTGGTATGGCTCCGCCTGTACAAGGTGAACCTGTCTAGGCTGCTGGTGGGAGCTGGAGCGCTGGGACGAGCTGCTGCTGCTACTCGGATCGCCTCGTGCCTGAAGACGGGGCTGGGGAGCCGTCTGTGCCTCCTGGAGACATATGAGTTGTGTCTTCAGGTCACTCAAATTCTGTTCCATCTGCTCCATCTGCGTGATGCCCTGGCACTGCTTCTTCTCTATAATCTCCATCCGGTCCAGCTTCTCGCTGATGATCCCCATGTCCGCGGCTGATGACTCGGCCTGTGCTGCTGCTACCGCGGACGAACTGGAAGGACCGACGTCGACCCGTGCTATCCTCTGGTACTACACGGTCTGTGGCTGCTGGGGTCTGCCTTGAGTATACAATCAGGTCTGGGACATCACCATATAGTTCTCAGCCATCTCCTCGTAGATGGCCCAGAATTGATCGTGATCATTGGCGAAGTAAGACCCGCCACAAGAAGCATTCACCAAGCCCTGAAGCTCTGGTGTCAGTCCGCTGAAAAAGCTCTGAACAAGGTTCGGCTTGGAGATATCGTGGTGCGGGCATCTGTCTGTCAGCTCTCTGAACCTCTCCCATGCCTCGTGAAACTGCTCGTTGGGGAGCATGGAGGAGTTGCTGATCAGGGCTCTAGCGGCATTGGTCCGCCCGAGTGGATAGTACTTATGCAAGTACTCGGTGCGGAGCTGCTCCCAAGTGTAGACAAACTTCCCCAAATGCTTCAGCCAGGTGGCTGCTCTGTCAGCTAAGGAGAAGGGGAAGGCAATCATCCTAATGGTGTCCTGGTCCACCTGACGGTCGTGGACAGTGCTGCAGATCATCAGAAACTCCTGGAGGTGGAGATGGGGCTCCTCAGTGGCGAGCCCATGGAAACGAGGGAGGAGCTGCAAAGTGTTCGGGGGGAACTTGAAGTCCCCCACGATAGCTGGTAGCACAACCCAATGATGCATCAGGGTCGATCCGGGGTTGTGCAACTCCCGCATCGGTCTCGGCTGCTCTGCTCCTGCCGCGGCGGCTACCGCTGCGGCTGCGGCTGCGGCTGTTGCTGCTGCCTCATCTGGGATCCTCGTCCCGTCTCTACGCTGCTCTCGCTCTTCTCTCATCTGCTCCATCTCGCGCCTCATATCTAACATAAACGCTCCCTGATCCCTCAACTGCTGCTGCACTGTCTCGAGGGAGGCGATCAGGGTGGAGTTGATCGCACCCTGGTCCAGAATGAAATGCTCAGGCTGCGAACCTCTAGTGTGATCATCGGAACTGCCGGCCATATTCTCTGCAAAATCAAACGATCCATACTCAGGTGCCGATAAATCTGATAGTCTCTCCTCTGGCACTGGTCTCTCGGAACAGAAAGAAAGGGGGTCGAGGGAGAACAGGGTGGAGTCGTACTCGGGTTTGGAGAGCTGGTCTTGTCTCTCACGAACCAACCTAGATGAGCGGGTAGACGCGCCCGAAATCGGTGCAGCCAGAGGCTGCCTAAGAGATCGTCTGCCCATCATCTTGATGTGGCGTGTAAGGCGGATGAGATCTGGAACAACTACGATCACAAGCAAACCCCCAATTCACCAACGCAACGCGAGCTGAAGACCGTAAAGGCTCGGTCAATTTATCTTGTCAATTTTTATTTTGGTGAATAGTCAGGATATCAGAGCGATTACGTGACCTGTTGGGATACCCGATACTTTCCCAACCGACTGTCCCGCACAGCAAGAGTCGGTAATCAGTCGAGAAGAGTATCGGAGGGCTCTACCTAGTGTTCGGGGTCACTCTCTCGCACAATCAAACTAGACCATGAGGGGGTTTCTCTCCCCAAGATAAGTTTTTTAAGTGAGGTGTCTATTAGGGTCGATAGTGTTAGCAGTCCCAATTTTATGATTTTTCTTTTTAGATATTTTTCAATAAAAACAAAAACGCCTAACAAATTTTTCGGTTCTCCTGATTATTAAGTCAAAAACAGGGGGAGAAGACGAAAAAGCCGATGCGCGATGAAATTAATGATGCATGCAGAGTAAGAGATGCGTACCTGACTCCAGAAGTCTACATGCAATATGATCTGCGCAGAATTGAAAGACAGAAATAAAACTACCTAAATGGTGCAAGCGGAAAACCGAATCCCTAAATAGCAACTTCTACTCGAAAGAACCGTCTAGCTGGTCACCAGCCTTCGATCCAAAGGGTCCGGTCTCGGTCTACCCCTCCTCCTCCCGACAAATCGGGTTCAGGAGCAACGCTTGGCAGGGCAGGCTGCGGCACGTAGGCTCGAAGGAAGTAAGTCAGCTATTTTTTATTAGCTTTTTATTTGTAGGTCCAATTATCGAACTATAGGCACAAGAAGATAATTAGATGTTTGGATCCTACTAAGTACGTCACAATCAGCAGAAATTCCTAAGGCTAGGGGCTCGATAAAAACCGCGAGAAACCATAAAAGGCAGCGAAAAATAAAAAGCCACGTAAAAAGCCACGAAGAAACTAAGGGTCCCCCGAGCACACCGATGCTCGGCGAAACAGACCCGAGAAAGTGTCTAAGTCCTGCTGAGCTGTCCCTGTATTATTACAATAAATCAAATGGCAGAAATAAAACCTAATCTAAGCCTCTCCCACTCAGCTACTCTCTCACGCTCTCCTGTGGCTCCGTGCAGAAGGGAGCCGCCTCCGAATCCCACGGTTGCGCCGGCTTCTCGAGAGTCGCCGCCTCGGTCCTCGGGCCCTCACAATACAATAGCAAAGTGTTATCAACCAGATAAAATAATGAAACAGATAAAATAATGCAAGCAGGGTATATGTGCAAAAATGGAAATAAAATAAATAAGCAAAAGAAATCAAAATCAAAAATAAAAGAAAATAAAGGAAAATAAAAAAAAGCAAAAATAAAAGGAAAATAAAAAGTCGCGAAAAGCCGCGGACTCAGAAAGAGCCGTGTAAAGCCGCAAAAAAGAAAACAAAATAAAAAGGAAATCAAAATAGACTACTAACCTGTGCTCCCCGGCAACGGTGTCATTCCGATGACTGCGAAAATCCCACGAGCAACTAAGGGTGAAGAAATATAACAAAGGTCGTTGCGACCTCAGTTGCTCAAGGGTCAATCGGTCAATCAAGAAAATAAAGGATCAGACCACCAAAATAGAATAAAATCAAAGAAACACACTAGTGGCCCTGGCTATTGGATTAGCCTGGTATAGCGACCAAGGTCGGACTCAGGGAGCACGTAATGGCCTCACGGCCTACGAAGTAGTCTAAAAGAGAAATAAAGTGAAAGAAAATGCTTTTTGGCGGATTTTTAATCTTTTTATAATTTTTTTGGATTTTTTAATTAATAAAGAAAACAATAAAACAAATACACAAGCAACTTGGATGAATTATTTAACTAATAAAAAATCACCCAAAAATTCAAACAAAAATGTTTTTATGTTTTTTTTATATTTTTCTGTGTTTTTGGTTAATTTTTGGTGTTTTTCTGATTTTTAGGGAATTTTATTAAAATCAAACAAGGATGAAAAACAGAGGCACTGTCCAGTCAGACTTGAAGGGCCAAATTAAAATGCAAAATGACCCTATCAAGGTCTGAAGGTAATTTGCCTGTAAAATCGAAAATACAAGGAAAATTTAGGCACTTGTTTTATTATTTTTTGATTTTCCAATTATTTATTAGAATTTTTATGGGTTTTAAGGGGTTTTGTAATTTTTATGGGTTTTATAGATCTAAAAATGACCAAAATTGGTCAGAAAATCAAACAAACACAAACAATAACTATTTTTTTTGTAATTTTTAAAGTTGATTTAATATTTTTTTGTGATTTTTAAAGCTAGACAGTAAGAAACATGTGTGTTTTTGAATTTTTAAAAATAATAAAAAGTGTCAAAAATGTCCCCAAAATTCAAAGAAAATTTTACACCATGGCAGGAGCCATGTATTCAATTTTCATCGAATTTGGAGTTTGTTTGCTATTTTATTAAAATAAAAAACAATGGTACAGTGCACAGGGACCTGTACGCAATTAGGAGAAGTTCCAGGGGGTCCGGTGCAATTTCTCCACGATCTCACGCGCGAAACGCGTGACCTGGGCACTCAGGGACCTAATTGCAATAAACTTAAGTCCCTGGACTATTTAGTAACACGTACTAAAAGTCCAGGGGCAAAAGTATAAAAAGCCCACGAAATATAGCACATGCGCAAATAAAACACTCACAGGGGCATTTCTGCAAATTATAAAAACATAAATTCATTCATTAACATCCTGAAACATCCAGCCTATACATGCAATTAACCCACAAAAACACGTGACGAAGCACGTGCACCACTACGTAGAAGGGTATAAAAGCAAATACAGGGAAAGACAAGGTCCACTATGCAAATGCACCAAACTAAAATAAAGTTCTAAAATATTTACAGGACTAAAGATTATCAACTAGAAAGCTAAGGGCCTAAGAGTAAATTATCCTTTATTAAGTCGAGGGTCAGATGCACGCCACATGGAGATCCGACGGTGGAGAAGAGGCGCGGCTAAGCAAAGGGGTCCTCGGCGCTCATCCAACGGCAGGGGGCACGTCACGTGTAAATCCGATGGTCAAGATGCGCTGGGTCCTCTTCGCTGGATGGAGGGTTGAGAGGAGGCCACGTGGAGATCCAACGGTGCTGCTGGGCCTCCTCTTAACCCCGATCGGACGGTCCTCGGAAGATCTGGAGCTGAAGGGCGATCGGACGTCTCTGGAGGGTGCATGAAGAACAAGCGGCCGGCGAACTTCGCCGGCCCTGTGCACGCATGGTGTCCCTCCTCGCGGGCCGCTACTGATTGGAGAAGATTCGCCTTGGCCTCCCGCGTCTAATGGGCTCCTCCGATGACGCAACGGAGCTCTGGAGAGCTCAGGCGACACCGGCAGAGGTTAAGCTGCTGCTCCTGAGCTATGAGCCCTCAGATGGACTCGTTTGGACCTGCAAGGCACGACAACAAGCTCCTGGGTCGAGGGCAAAGTGCCTCGACCCGATTAGGGGTGGTGAAGGTGAACGGTGCGGCGGGGCGAGCGAGCTCCGGCAGAGCGACGGCGATGGAACTCGATACCCAGTTCCTGTGCGAACTGGGGTGAATGAATGGGTGCAGAAGATGCGCGGGGGAAAGGCGAAGGTGGTCGGCGATTCCGATGATCGGGATGAAGGCGCAGGTGGTCGAAATCAGAGGTCGTCGACGACTGGGTGAATTGGGCGAAAAGCAAAATTAGCTAAATAGAGAAGAAACGAAGGCTACCTACTGGATGGAATCGACTGGGGAAGAGATGGGGATGCTCCAGGTCCTAGCCTCGAGGGTTGTCGGTGCCCGAGGCTCGAGCACCACCTCTGGGCGGCGCACGGCGGCGCAAAGACGTCGGATCGATGGTCCGTCCACTCCTTCCTCGCTGCGACACGGCCACTCGCTAGCTGTCACTCCGGCGGTGGCTGTGGAGGTAGGGTGGAATGAAATGATCCAAGGATGCGTGAAAATGGAGGCGGAGCTCGGACTTTATACGGCAAGGGGTCCGGCTAGATGGGAGTAGGGCGTGAAGCTCGGAGCGTGGATCCCAATGCAATCAACCGGGCGAGGGTCTCGGATGCACGAGGAAGAAGGAGAGCCCGGGAATATCGGATTTGATGATTGGGTCATGACGCAGTAATTCGACGAAATCGGGTTGGGCGTCATTGACCCGTGGGAAGTGGTCCAAGGGGGGGAGTTGACCGGGGGGTCAACATCCCCCGTGGACCAATCAGATCAGGCCGCATCAGAAATAATTGGAAATTAGAAATAAAATAATAAATGGCCGATTTAGGAAAAACTTAAAACATGAAAAATATTTATTTTATTTTTTTTCTATTTTTTGTGATTTTTAATTAATTTTTTGAAATAAAAATAAGGTATTTACAATATAGTGCTATATATAGGTATATATACAATATGGATTTTTTATTTTTGATTTTTAATTAATTATTTTTGTGCAATTTTATTCCTATTTTATATTTTATTTATTTATAGCATAAAATTTGGACTATTTTGATGTTGTTATTTTATTTTTATTATTTATGTACAAGGGTTAAATAAATAGATATATACAATTATATACATGGTATATATACAATGTTCTTTTTTGGTTTTTAATTTTGTTCTTTTTATTTAATTTTTTTATGTCTTTTATTTTATTTTTTTACAACATGAAATATAGAATATATATAAATTTTTAGGGATTTTAATTTAGTTACAAGGTTAAATAAATATAAGTGTGGGTTTATATACATGGTGAATATGTACAAGGAAGATTATTTTTATTTTTCTTTTTAATTTTCTAATTTTTTATTATGATTTTGTATTTACAAATATTTACCAATATATACAAGCCCATTTTATTTTATTTTTAGAGGAAAATATTTTTATTATATTTACAGGTATATTTACACACATGAGCTCCCTATCTCTCTCTACTTTGGCTTTTATGCGGTCAAGCCTATGCTGAGCCTTCCCTTGGGGTTAGGTTGCTCAATATTTATTCTAAATATTTCCCTCTTTTTCTTTTAATTCTTTATTCTTTTATTTTTGCACAAAAACATGTTAATTATTAGTTTTTTACACTATGCATGCTTTTTGGTAATTATTTGTATTTACAAGTATCTACATGCATTTGCAAAAGTTTTTGTAGCTAAAATATAAGAATAAAGAGTGATGAATGAGTATTCATCAATTACTTCTCTAATGAGAGGAGTCACTAAAATCCAGACATGTTTCATCACTCCCTAGGAATGGAAGCACCATGGTTATACAAGCGTTTATGATCACATCACCCTCATGTATTCCTAATACATGTACATACTGCATACTGGAAGACCTAGAATAGACCTGCAGTTTTAGATCTTATTTAGAATGTCTCCTTCAGGGTTTTATCATTAAGTTTCTCATTTGATCATTGGGAGTTGGTATCGATCATATACTTTCCAAAAGCATATATCATACCGATGTATTGATCATATACTTTCCAAAAGCATATATCAAACCTATAAATTTAGTTAAGCTTCCAAAGCAAGATGACCATATACAGAATTTGATTCCCAATATCTCATGAGTGAGCTCATGTCTTCTGGTTCAGTATTGAACCAGTATGATCCTTTCGAGAGATCATATTACTCATATGCCCTCATATGCAAACCAGCTCACTGGTCTATAGACCTTGATTAGGCCATCAACCTATCGGTCTGCCAAATGTACATACTTTGATATATAACAATACATTTGTCTCTAGTCAGAGTATGCATGTCTATATCGTGACAACATACTACATAGGACTTGGTTATCTCGATCTCGTTAAGTCAACTCTTTGACCTAATTTATCTGACACCTCTGAATCTCTATTCCTATGCAGAGGACTTGCATCAAGAGATCGGTCAGATATCATCCAAAGGAGAAAGGATTGCCATCTCCTACTCAAGCTGGAGATAATCTCTTAATAATTATTTGACGATGTTTGATGAGTCCTCAATTTAACTCTTTAGATATTCATCCAAGCACCAGCCTTTATGATTCAATAATTGAATCAGTAGCTATATGATCATTAAGATGGTCATGGTACATAACCCTAATTGTACTAAATGAACTATTATGCAAACTAATTATTCTTCATTTCAGATCAGGGAATGAATTTTACAATAACTTTTATTTCATAATGGTTCGCCGTGGGCTTGCATGTCCAACAATCTCCCACTATCCCAAAGAGCCATTAAAGGTCTAATATTTAAACTCATACTCATGTGACAATCATAAGATATTTAGAAAAATAGCTAGGTAAACTTACTAGTCACTTTGTTCTTGAGAGACTACACCAAGTCCTTTTATAGTACTTCCATGTCTCCTAGTAACATTGCTCGCATCCAATGCGAATGTTGCATCTTATAAAACCAATACTTAATCTTGAAGCAATTATAGTGTCTTTGACACCACAACTCAATAATCGTTACAACTAGTATGTAATTTATATTATTGACATGTCCGATATTCGCGTGTTAAAGATGAGATATGTATTTGTCGTTCGCTTAAAAATAATGATTTGATTTGTCGTTCGTTGTAGGCGACAATCGGAATCGGTCAAGAAAATAACCACGCAAAATATTCGTCAATTTTAAACAATGCGGTTTTATGTTTATTTTACTTGGGCAAGTCCAAAGGTCGAACACAAGGAGGCAAAGGAACAACCTAGAACTATGTCTATAAAAGTTCGTGCACGTTTTTTGAGGCGGTCTTTTTTTTGGAAATTTTAAATGCAATAAAGGATGTAATATGCAATTTTGGCCTATTTTAGGGACTAAATTGTCAAGTATATTCAAACGATGTCCGAAAAATATGAAACTTGGCCACGATGCAAAATATGATGCAACGAATGCACTATAAATTTTTTGGCATTTTTGGATGTAATATGATTTTTTTTATGAATTTTGAAATACAAACAAAATGAATTTCAAAATTTAATTATAATAAATACTAAAACTACTTATTTTCAAGGGATAAAATTATCTAAAACCTATCACTAAGTGATGGATCTCAGAAAAAATCCTAAACCTCGAAAATGTGAGATTTAATACCTATTAAAAATCAAATACTGAAATATACAAAATGATTTTTACAGCGCAATCTATGCAGGCAAATGCAAATCTTTTTGGGCATAATGTCAAGCAACATAAACTCTATGATATGTGATTTTTTAGGGATTTTTAGAGTAATGGTTAATCAAATATAAAATCAAGAGCACAAACTGCACAAAATATACAATTTTCCACAAAGCAATTAATTATTAATTAACCATCAATCATAAAAATGTTCACAATATGTCAAACCGTAGAGAATTAAGTGTACAACAAAATGCTATTTTTTGAATAATAAATAAATGTCACGTAGAGGTCCAAAATCACTAGGGAACATAGGGGTAGAACTGCAATAAATAAAATAAATAAAATGCAAGGGGGTCTATTTGTAATTACCAATATCTTGGGGGTACTGTTGCAAAATTTCCAAGGGGCACATGGAGGGACTGATATGCGATATAAGAATCCTCCGAGGGCCTTTTCGCAAATTCTTTAGCGGGTCACGTACGTAGCACGTGACCCCAAGTGACGTAGGCGCTGACGTAGGCGGTCCCTCCCGTACGTGCTCCTCACGTGGGAGGGCCTCGGGCTCCGTGCCCGATGGCATTGGTGGAAGGCGGTGACGGGGCGGGTTCTTGGCTGGTGGTGGTGGCTCGTAAGAGGAGCGAAGCTTCGCGAGAAGCTCGGAGGCGGAGGTCGATGTCATCGTGGAGGTTGAAGATGATGGCGCTTTGGCGGCGGAGGTTGTCGTGGATGATGGTCGGAGCAGTGACGATCGTTGGCGCGTGAGGTCGGTGATGAAGCTCGTTGGAGAAGACACGGCTGGAAGTTGGGTGGAACTTCGAGCGGAGAGGCAGAGGTTTGAAGATGTCGGAGATGATCGTGGGATCAACGGTAAAGTACGGAGCAGAAGCAGAGCAGCAAGAAGCTGCAGGGTGCAACGGCCGCGAAGAGCGGTCAGATCTCGCTGGAGAGGGAGGAGGACCGGTCTGTCACCTAGGGTCCTCGATCTTCGTGCAAGCGGCGGATGGAGTCTTCTGTCAGGGCGGCAGAGGTTTTATAGAAGAGGGATATTCAGCTGGAGATGGAAAGGTTCGAGCGGCGATTTGATTGGATTTCGTCAGGGATTTGAGGAGATTCGTCGCAGATCAGAGATGGAAGGTGACTCGTGGCGATTTCGATGGGAGTGATTCGACGAGAGGGGACATGATCGTGATCACTTCGGCCGAGATCCGCGGCGGCGAAATCGGGAGTTCGCGGGCAGCGCTCAGTCGAAAAGGGGAAAGGAGACAGATGAGGAAGACGGCCGCCAGGGCCATCCGATTGGCCGAGATCGGATGGCCAGGCTGGCGCCACGTGGAGGCAGATGAGGAGCGGCGCGCCACACATGCTTGGCACGTGCCTGGGAGGCACGTGCCTCGCACGTGCGTGGTTTATTTTTTTATTTTTTATTATAAAAACGATATATGAAAAGGCCAAAAAAGGCTGACACATGGTGGCCCCAGGGGTTGCCACGTGTGAGCACTAGAAAAATCCAAATTTAAATACTTTGTAAAATCCAAAATAAATAGCAAATGACCTTACATAAAAATAGTTTCTTCACAAAAATTGCTCGTCTTGATGAGATCTACAACTTTCATGAAGACATCAAAATCAAAATCGATCAAATGTACAAAGTGATATTTTTGGGGTATCCCATGTACATAGAATACCTTGATTTTTGGGTTTTATAATTTTTATGTCATTTTTAAACTAGATAAAAATTCGAAAAAAAATATGGTAAAATCAAGAATAAAGATTTACAAGTTAATCTATTTTTTTTGGATTTTTATTAATTAAAAAAAAGAAGAAATAAAATAAAATAAGAAAAAGATTAATTTTGTACAAGTGGTTAATGAAGACTCAGACTCAATTTGTTTCTTTGATTTCAAGCTCAATTTAGATTTGTATTTTTGCGTATTTTAATAACTTTTATCAAAGAAGACAAACGAAAAAGAAACAAATTAAAATAGGTTAATTATGTACATAAAATAATAGGTCAAAAACCGCTAAAATACAAAATGTACAAAAGAGGCCCAAAACCAAACTTTCACATATGAGCTCCGATTCATTTGAAGTTGGTCTTGTTTAGAAGGTAATTGAATGTACATTAGTTCAAAAGTGAGTAGAGAATTAAAATAGACACTGGATGAGGAAGATATGAGGTTTTTAGTCCGGAAATCCTGAAACTAGGGTTTGGGTTTTTGGTCCACTTATTTGGGTTAGTGATTTTTTTGTATTTTTCATTTATTCTTGTTAGTGATATACACAGTGAAGGTGGTTTTGTGTCATTCGGAGTTAGCATGAATGAGTTAAAAATAAGGGAAGTTAGGCTATTTACAGGTCATTTTTGGCTTGGTTTTTTGGCTTCTTATTTTGTGCATAATTAATGGATAAAATACAATTGTTATGAAAAATGCATGAATGTTAATTATGCATAATAGATGCAGAAATGCTGTTGATTTTGAGGGATTTGAGCTTAATAAATGAGATTTATAGCGATGAATCTGAGATTCATCAATTATCCTTATCATAATGCACTTATTCCCGGAGATCTCTATCACCTAAAACTAAGACCCAGCCTTAAGTATTATAAGGCATCTGCAGTCAAAGACCTTTTAAATCACTATCTATAAAGTCTCAAGTTCTTAAAGATAGGCCTTTGAGATCACTATCTCAAAAATCTTATCTTTGAAGGTGTTTTTATTACTGCAGTCAAGTGTTTTATTTCCACAATAGGACTAGTAACATTTTACTACTCTCACTGAAGGCAGGCATCTTACTTTTCGTATACATCTAGTATACAGTGAGCTTCCATAATTTATGCACAAGGGAAGCAATTTTTAGCATTCACTTACTCAACTCTTTGAGCTTCTATCCCTTCAGATAGGTTAGTACCATATCTCAAGGGAAGGAAGTCTTCCTTGGGGTTTTTCCAAAAAAAATGGAATAAGTCCAAGTTCTACCACTAATATGATGGTTCCAATGCCCTTTTCTCTTTAGTTATGAACTTGTTCAGAAACACATATATAAGGGGCATCCTTGAGATCATATCTCAAGGTATAGATTAATCATATCATAAAACACTCATTATTCTCATCCTTATATCATTCCAAATGATCAGGATTTTATCTACATTTAGCATAATGAACACAATGGCACTCCCACTAAGCTTCACAAGGTTCATCGAGATTCTATCCGAAATCATAGCATTTATAATTCCATCAAATCTCATGTTCCAATTATAAGAAGCTTATTTGAGTCCATAGATGGAGTTCATCATCTTGCACATCTTACTTTCCTCAACTATGAATCCCTGGAGCTACTTCATATGAATATCCTCGGTGAGGAATTCATAGAGGAATGCAATCTTGACTTCCATCATTTAGAGGCCATAGTCAAGTTGTGTAGCTATAGTTCACAATATCATGATGGGTTTAAGCATGGTCACTAAAGAGCAAGTCTCTTCACAAGCGATGTCTTTTCTTCATGTGTATCTTGTGGATACAAGCCATACTTTGAAGGTCTCTACCTTCTCATTAGGTTTCCTCCTTCTCTTGAAGATCCATTTACATCTATCGGGCCATAACCTTATAGGTAGATCCTTGAGGGTCTATATACAACACTTGTATATGAAGTCTACTTTAGACTTCATTGCTAACAACCATCTTTCCATGTCATAATCCTTAGACTTCGTCATATGAAGTCATATCATTGTCAGACTTAATGGACACATGGAATTCATACCCTTTAGATGGTCTCACCACCCTCAAACTAATTTGAAGAGGTATGAGTGTTTCATTTTTAATCGTCCTTTTAGTTTCCGATTTCATGAGCCTCATTATCTTCTCAAGATTCAATGAGTTCCTTCACTTCATTTTCATCATGATTCTCAAGAAAGCCATCCTCTAAGAACCATATCCTCAGAGATGAAATCTAAGAATCTCAAGGTCATAAAGTAGGTATCCAATACCATCCTTTATTTTCCTAATGAAGTAGCACTCCCAGGTGCTAGATTCCAGTTTACTTGCATCCATGATATGGTCGTGGACCAAGCAACCCTAAATCCTTAAGTGTCCAACACCAGGCTAGGTTCCAAACCACAGCTTATGAAGGTTTTCGGGTTTAGATTTGCATGGAATTTTATTAAGGATATATATTATAGTCTCTACAACATATATACCTAGAAACAAAGAGGTAGTTATGTTAATATTCATCACTGATCAAATCATGTCACACATGATCCAATTGCGTATCCCTACAACTCTATTGAGTAGAGGTGTATTAGGAGGAGTAAGATAGGTATGGTATTCCTTTCTCCATAAAGTATTCCTTGAATTCATCTAATAGATACTTGCTATCTTGGTTAGATCAAATTCATTTCATCTTCATTCTAACTTTGGTTCTAAACCAAAATTGTAAAATCTTTTAACATTTCAAAGGTTTTTAAGGTGAAGGGAAGAAATCTCATATCACAAAAATCATCAATTGATATCACATATCATTAATGTCTATTATGATACAGATGATCCACACACATCGATATGTATGAGATCTTGAATACCTTGGCATCTTACACCATTCCCAGAGAAGGGTGTCTTGGACAATTTTACTTTGACTACAATATTCACATGTATGTAAGATTTGAAATTTTAGACAATCTAAAGTTTCATCTCTTACTAGTCAATTGATCTCATCAACAGACATGCCCAAGGGTTGATGGCAGATCATTGTCAAATGATCTTCATCCTCCTATTGATATTTTAAGGTTTAATTTCAATATATAGAAATTTTAATGAACCATAAATTAATATTCTAATTTAGTATAGTCCTCTAGATGTTAGATTACTATATGAAATATATCCATCATAACTCTTTATGATAGGTCTATTCAAGAATTCGTGTTTATTTCCAACGTTTAGAAATAAACAATGAGTGTATTCTAATATCTAGGTCATAGAGACATTCCCTAAGACTAAGGGCTCTCCCACTGAAAGTATGAAATCTATTTATCCAATAGAGATTGTTGCAATAATTGCATCAATATCCATGTGGGTGACAATTAAACTTAAGGTCAAATATTCTAGTCTTCTAAAACATATGCAACCAATTACAAGTGTCATTAAGAAGAATGAGATACAATTATTAGACTTTCATATTATCTAATAAGCAAATCAATTTCAATGATTATATCTAGATGTATAATATACCGATGCACTATGTCCTTCTCCGAGGATCCTGGATAGTCTAGATAGTCATACTATCGATACATCATCTTGTTACAGTATTGACATTCATCCAATTCTTTGGATGTCATATGTATGGAAGTTTCAGAAGTATAGTCAACTCTTTAACTTTCCTTCTCATATTTGGGTCAGATCATGCTTCCACTACGCTTCCTTCATTTATAAACAACCATTGCTTAAGATAAAGGATCTCTTATGTTAAATTTAAAAGATTTCAATATAAGAGTATTTCAACATTTATATATGCTTCATTCAATTCATACAATATGAATATTATGAAGCTTCGTGAATGACTAGAGTATATATAGTAGAATGATGACACTAATCATATCTACACCCATCTTAACTCTTAAAGACTTTGATTCAAGCATGTACTCAAACATTTTGAGTACATCTTTTCCTATCGATCCACCATTCTACATAATGTAGTGAATTGTCATTCATGATTGAATGTTGATAGCACAGATTTCTACCAAAACATCTTCTTAGGTTTTATAAATATTTTTGATAATTATGATCATCCACGACATGATACTTCCAAAGCACATTCGATGAGAGATCAATAATATAGAGACATACAAACCCAAGGTTGTTGTCATATTGTCTAATTAATTATCATTCCTCATTATTATGAGGAAACTTGCACATTGCAACCACATACATTATGTGTCCAACTGCAAGTACAATATCTTGATCATGAATCCAATTTATGATAATTTGCTGGTTATTATTCAGTATGATATTGAGTGGGTTTAATGCAGGTTATATAAAATAAGATAATTTGTATAAATACATATTTTACTTTGATTCAGGATTTTTATATCAAAGTTTCTTGCCTTGTCAACTCTGAAAGTTCATTTCTTTATTCACTTTCAAAGTAAGGAATATACTTACCATTGTATCGCAGGCAAGATCTGGGATCTCCTTCTTACCTTCGTTACATCCCAATAATATGAGAACTTATAACTCAGATAAAAAGAACCGGAACTCATTCCTCCTTGCAAGTCCAACTTGCATTTTCCAATTTGATCTTTAACACCCAGGTCCACCACCCTTAAGGCGATGTTGACCTGTCATTAATTGAACCAACTACCAATAGGAATAGCACTCGCTATGCACAATCCAATATCTCGTCAATAATATGAGGACTCAATATTGGGGTCACTACGCATATGGCCTTACTCTTTCGAGAAGCAAAGTGCCCGATCCAAGTACGCTTGTATGTAGGAGTTGTTACTTCGGACATGCATCTCCTACAAACAATCCATGGCGAGGGAACCCTTCGCCTTGACGGGAGACCACGGATATCACTTATGTGATCCCCAATATCATGTTCAAATTTTAATTACTTATTATGAATCATATTCACATAATTTACAACTCTATTCATAATAGAGTGATTATTTTAGTTGAATCTAATTCATTTAATCAAATTAAATTAATTATCAATCCAATCAATCAACCAACAAACAATCTTGATTGTTACTTGAAGGATGGTATGATATCAAAATATGTATTATTAATAACTAGAAAAATACATCGTGATCATTTCAAGCATTATCCTTTCATTGCCCGCTGTCATGGCTAGTACGCACAAGATGTAGGACAAATCGCTCACGGAGCAACCTGCTACCCCAATGATCCCTGACTAGGCACCATATCCACCTTGGGTCAGGATAATGTGATTCGATCATTTTGTACTTGAGATGATATTCAGCCTTACAATCGAAGTTATACCGTATAATATTTATCAAAAGTAATTTGATTAATATTATAAGGATATTTGCTAAACAAATCTCCAATCCTATTCAAGTAACAATGTTTTGCATGTAACGATTATCCTATAACTGTTGTAGGATAAACTAGATTTTTCATGAAACATACATTCAACGATCTATGATGATTCAATTATTTTCATAATTATTAGGCATCATAATTAATCAAGGTAAATTCATAATTTTAATGATTTCCACGGAATTATAAACAAGTTAAATAAATAGATTTGATGATCTAATCATCTTCCGACCCATCTCCACTAAATATGGAATATCTAGGGCAAACAGAGTCGGAATCATGCTAAATAAATTTGATCAATTTGCTGGTTTGATTCTATACTTAATTCAAGTTTTTATTTCACATTTCATGAGAGGAAAACAGTAGGCAAAAAAATTAGTACAGATCTGCGAATACACGCGAAAACAATTTCCATACCGGGAACTCTTCGAATAATTTTCATGCACTTTTGGTAACAATATTAGGCTATTGTTTTTGGAACATATTTAGAGGAAAAACCAATTCGAATCTTGCATCTAATACAAAATAATGATTCACACGCATCCGAAACATGAACCTTGTTCACCTAGGGTTTTGGATCACACATCCAAGACCTGACTAAGCATCTGATACCACTTGAAGGTTATGATAAAAAGTCTTAAGAGTATCACAGAAGCGTAAATATCACTTCATATGAAATCGTGAGCGACTAGTCTTAATAGTTGCTCATAACAATGGAATTTAAATCTTTTTAAAGCAATGAAACTGCATGATCCGAGAACACTTCTCGAATCGTTTCATCTAAACCACATAGAAGATATATGAATACCTCTTGAATCATGGTTGCGATCTTATCTCTAAAGTAAGAAACCTCCTGTCTCAAGTCTGATCCAATGGAGGAGACGCTTGTGAGCGAGTTGATGAAACACGTGCTCCTCACAATCCAAGTTGATGATCTAAGTGACAAATCTTCTGATCTCGTCACATGAGATCTTACATCTTCTTCATGAGAGAGGTGCACCAAAGGAGATGGAGATCGACGCGCGGGCGAAGCGGTGGCACAACGATGTGACAATGACGATGATCCTCTCTAGGGTTTAGTGTGGACGACCACTCTAAGGAGAGAGAGGGGGCATGCACAGAGAATGAGATAGATTGCTATTATGTTGTCTAAAATTAAGTGTTAGGGATGCCTCTTCTTTTATAATATTTTAGAAGTCCATGGATCACAATCCATGAACAACACAAAATTGATGGATGAGATTGATTTGAATTTCTTTCAATGGTCATGAATTTATTGTAAAAAATACAACAATAATTAATTTAATTTAATTAAATATATACTGAATAATCAATATAAAATCTAATTCATATAAGTCAAGCATCCATGAAGGATTAGGAATGAGGCAAGCCTCATTCCAATTAAGGTGTGAAAAACTCGTGAACACCCTAGTTAATTTTGTCGAATTGTTGTAGTCGGGCAATTAACATATCAATCAAAAATCACTAATTAATTAATTAATCGACTAATGCGAGCGGTCAATTTATATTTTACTTGGACAAGCCCAAGGTCAAACTCAAGGAGACCACTATCTCCTTAGGTTAATTATTAGGCGATCTAAAATTTAGGTTTCCAAGGATGCATTTTTTGGTATTTTTTATGCAATCAATAATTGCAATGCAATTTTGGAAAAGTTTAGGGGATAAACTACAAATTTCTATCAAATGAACTCCCAACCCAATGAAACTTAACTAGAGTGTGTATGCTTGCAAAATTAGTCTAATATATTTTTTTGGAATTTTCGGATGTAATATGAATTATTTATGAACTAAATATGCACGCGGAGTGAGTTTTAGCAAATTAGTTTTAATAAATACCAAACACTAATATTTTCTAGAGATTAAGTTATCCTAGATAGGTCTATATGAGAGGTATCCATGATAATTTTTAAATCCTTACTTAGTATGGAATTAATTAAAAATCAATTATGCAAATTACTGATTATTTTATTGCAACCTTGATATACATGCAAACAAGATGATTTTTAGGCACAATGTAAAAAAACCCTAAAATATATCTAACACAAATTTTTGAGAAATTGTGGAGCATAAAATGATTTATCACAAATTAAAGTTCTAGCAATGGGCGTAATATGCAATTTTCTACTAGATTAATTATATTAATTCAACCACATATCATAAAAATTCAATTAAATACCCATAAGATAGAGAATAATAGTTCTACAATATGTAATTTTTCGAATGATAAAATGACGACAAATAATGGTTCAAATAAGGACACAAACACAAGGTTCTAAATACACTTTCAGAAATAAACTCAACGAAGTAAACATGCACAGGGATAGAAATGCAATTACCAACACCTGCATGGGTATTTGTGAAATTGTTCCAGGAAGTCATGTGCCAAGCTCGTGCCTCTTGGTTGCGAAGGATCTAGGCGTGGATATCCAGACGATCAGGGACATGGGTGAAATTTTCGACTATCACGTGCAGGTCACGTGGCTTCAGCAACTAGGGATGTCCTTGGAATTCGATGGAACTGGGGGATGCTCCGCAAATTTCCCCGCCCTCACGTACAGAGCACATGAGGAGGGGATGAGGATACGGGGCAAGTGGCCAGAGATAGCAGGCGGGGCTCCTGTGCGATGGAGGCGCGGGGCTCAGCCCGCGGTCGAAGGTGAGCGGTGATGGGCGTCGGTGGGTCACTGGCTGGCGTGAGGTCAATGGTGCAGTTGTGAGAACCGGGCATGGTGGAGGCGGTCACTTGCGTCTAGGTGTCGACTCTTGCCCCACGTGGTGGCCGCGGGAGGCCTCAACCGACACACGACCAAGGAGGTGAAGGAGCTCACGGCTGGTGGAGCTTGAGGTCGGCGACTAGCAGGTACGGGGGCTCAAGGGTGATGAACATCCTCGAGGCAGAGGCAGTCTGCATAGGGGTGAAGGCGGCGAGGCGGTGCTGATGATGAAGACAAAGGGCTTGATCGCACGGAGGCGTGGAGGCAAACTCGGGTCGATGAGGATAATCACGTGCAGAAGAATCAAAGTGGAGGAAAAATGAATAAGACTCAGGGGAGAGGAAGTAGCAGAGAATAAGAAAGAAGAGGGGGAAAAGAGGGTTGAGGACGGTTACCAGAGATGGGTCCTCGCTGGAAGATTGGAGGAGGTTACGCCTCTACTCTATTTTTCACCTCAAGAGTCTGGGCGGGTTGCTGCTCTAAAGCTTGACAAGAGATCCGTTGAGCCCTACAACAAAGCTCGAAAGGGAGCTTTGTATCACGCGTAGGTACCAAGGAGGTTGCCATAGTCGCTCGAGGCTCTCATCTTCAAGCTGTCATCGGGAAGACAGATCAATGGCCGGGCTGGTAGCTTGCCCCCATAAGGCAGATGGGAGGATCAGGTGGCAGAGCGGGCCCTTTGGGTCTGTTTGGTTGCAGGGTTGGACAGGGTTGGGTTGGGCAGGGCTACCCTTGTGAATAGTAAACTGTGAGGAGGAGAACCCTGTTTGGTTGCAGGGCCAACCCGGGTTGGGCCAAGCCAACCCTGCCCAACCCTGCAACCAAACGGGCCCTTTAAGGGCGGTTGGAGTGAGTGGCGAAGACGAAGGAGGTTACGTGTCTTCTACGCAGGAGATCGTGGGAGAGATGGGTGTGGGGTGGTTGTGCGAAGGTGGTTGGAGGAAAACAGGGAATGGGGAGCAGGGCGAAGTGCAGGAGCGGGCGGCGATTGTGCAAAATGGGGAGGTGGTTGGGCTAGAGGGAGGAGTGGACTACGGTTGCATGCCGCTGCTAGAAGCGGAGGGTGCATGCAGCGTAGGGAAGATGGGCGGAAGGGCGTAGATGGGAGAGAGGGAAGAGGCGTCACGTGGCACGCGGCCACACGATCACGCGACCACGTGGCATCAGGAAAAATGAAAATTAAATAAAAATAAATAATTATAAATAAATATTATAATTAAAATAAAAATAATAAGTAATAAATAAAATAATAAATAAAATAAAATAATAAAATAATGAAAATAAAACAAAATTAAAGAAAACAAAAAGGGGTGACACGTGGTGACTCCAGGAGCTGCCACGTGTCACTCCCAAAAAAACACAAATTAAATGTAAAGTAAAATTAAAAAGGATATAACAAAAGGGATCAAATCAAAAAGTAGTCAAAACAAAAGTTGCTCGTTTCGATGAGATCTACAACTGTTGTGAAGGAAACAAAACCAAAATAATTCATTTGTATAAAAAATATTTTTAGATGGCATCTTATGATATAAAATACCACATTTTGTGTTTTGTCATTTTTATCATTTTAAATAAGATAAAAATCAAAATAAAATCAGAAAAAATATGAAATAAATATTTACAACTTAACCTATTTTTTTAGATTTTTAATAATTAAGAAAATAAAAGAGATAAAATGAAATAAAACAAAGGGTCATATGTACAATATACAATGAGGGATCCAAAACCCAAGTTTCACATATGAACTCCGATTCTTTTGAATTTAGTCTTGTTTTGAAGGTAATTGAACAAAATTAATACAAAAGTGGGTAGGGGTACATAGGAGACGATATGAGAGAGATATTCATGTTTTAAGGCTCTTAGTTTCAAACTAGGGTTTGGGATTTATTGGTCAGTTTTACAAGATAGTATTTTTTTTATTTTCCTTTATTAGTATAGTAGTATGTACACTATAGAGTTTATTTTATTCAATCCCGAGTTAGTGAAAATATATAAAAAATAGGGGAATATGGTGAATGTACATGTGATATTTACAAGTGAATTTGGCTTCTTACTTAATGCAAATATGCATGCTAAAATGCAGAGATTAACTCTAAATGCATGAATGAGAACAATGCAAAATAAATGGAGAAATGCAGCTAATTACTTAGGAATGAAGCTTTGTTTTCGTCTTTTAGAGTGATGAATCATAGATTCATCAACTCCCTATACTTAAACCTTGCTCGTCCCCGAGCAACTAAAATGAAATGCAACAGTGAAATGATTTTGGGTTCCATACCAAGGTCATAAACAAAAGGTTAAAATGGAGCCTGACTCGACCTTTGGATTAATAATGTAACATAACCTTATTGGGAATTGAATTTAAGACCTAAGATCCTTTAAGTTCCACAAGTCTCTCTTTAGGTTGCCTCAAAAGTCAAGTCTGAACAAATCCTCAAACGCAAATTCTAATGACTATGAATCTTACATGTATTATGTAAGTGAATTATAGTTCACATCAGAAGTGATAAAGAAACGACATCCTCTAAAAAGGTAACCCTAATTCCCCAGTTTAGCAACTCTTTCCTCGAGGAGCGGGGAATTCCTTCTAAGTTCAAGTGCAACTGGCTCAAGAAGAGGGAGTAGAGAAGAGAATGGTCTGTGACAAGTGTAGCCAAGTTTCCAGCTGCAGGCTTTCATGGTATGAGACTTTGAAGCATATGCCTTGCTTATTCATTTTTTCCTCCGATGGGATGTTGTTTTTAACTTTTTGCATGTCTAACTTCTTTGGATATTTTCTTTTTTTTGATATAAATAAAAGTGCAACATGTACATAATGAGTTTTTCTTCTTGATTCGGTAGACTATCCCTCTTTGAGATGCATTACCCTCCCTAGAGGAGGACGGATGATTCCACCCGTGTGCTACTCCAAGCCAAAGGATTCTAACCCCTCACCACCTCATCAATGAAGAGCTACGTGTACGGTGCTTGTCCAAGTAAGGTCATTGTCTAAAAGAATCATGCATGTGTATGACATATTCTAGTTAGACCAATCAAGATGACATGTGAACATAGACTTGTGAACACAAAGAATTAGGTCACTCGACCTTAAAAATCTTAACTCCAATTCTTATAAGGTTCCTCTGAAATTAAGTATATTATTGTCAGATCAAATCTATGTTCGACTTCAATTCATAATCTGGTTCAGAATCGACTAACTTTCCACTTTGCATATGCTAGAAATGCAAATGAAGTGCAAGTCATTTTTTTATGAATGCAACAATGATATGTAGGAGTAATTAAGAAGCCTTTTTTAAAATTTTTTACCAAAGTTTTTTTGGTATACCTCCTATTGTACAACAAATTTTACAAAAGTATTATTTACAAGAATTTTACAAAATTATACAAGTATTATACACATTTTTACAGCTTATATACAATATACATATTATACAAGTATACATGTATTTTACAAAAAAAATTTATACCAATTTTACCCACCCCATAATTATTGCATAATATATACAAAAATACACGAAAGTATGAGCTATGGGTAAAGTATATATGTAATATATACTCGCCTCCTATACTTAGCATGTGCTATGTCCTCAAAGCACGAAAAGCGAGGAAAAGACATAGCTTCTGCTAAGCGTAGGAGAGTGAAAAGAACAAAAAGTGTAGAAGTCAACCCATCCCCTATATTTAGGCTCTGGTCAGCCTAAGTATAGAAGAAAAGCAAAAATAGGCGAAGTCAAGAGGAGAAATGGATGGGTAAAAATACATGGAGGGCATCGATCCCCCCTATACTTAAGCTCTAGTCAGCCTAAGTCTAGGACATGAGTAAGTATAGGGGGAGATATGCCGAGTATGATTTGTTCATTCCCACCATTGGCCTTCCCTGCTTTGTGTATAGTCTGTTATACTTAGGATTAGTTGATCCTAAGTATAGGGGGACGATTGATTTCTCATTCGTTCTTTTCTTCCTTCTTTTATTCATTCTTTTATTATTCAGACTTGTCTATACTCCGTATGAGTTATTTCTTCTCTTTTTCTCTCTGATCTATGAGGACATATATTAAGATACGTATAGGATGTCGTATATACTATGTATATACTCTAGCCATAACTCGTATTTTTGTATTTTTAAATAATAATTATGAATAAAATATTGTATAATATACATATAAAAAATCATTAAAATCACTTGATAAAAAGTTGTATATTATTCCTCATTTTTTGTATATATTAATTAATAAATCAGGTAAAAATAATTTTTGCAAAATGTTTGAAAAATAGTTTGAAAATCTTTGGAAAAATCTTTTGAAAACTATTTGGAAATGTTTTGTTAAATGTTTTCAACCTTTGTAAAAATATTTTGTTTGTAATTTTTTTTCTTTGTGTGAAATAAAATGTTTTGAAAATCTATTTGCAAATGATTCGGAAAATGGTTGTAAAACTATTTCGAAAAAACGTATATATAAATATATTGTTTGAAAAATCTTTGCAAAATGGTTTTCAAATGTTAGTAAATATTTGTAAAAATTATTTGCAAAAAATATTTTGTACTATAGTTTGCAAAATTTATTGAAAAATCATTTTCAAATAAGTTTGAGGAATATATACATCACACAAAAATTCTTTACCAATTGTATATATGTATCTATAAAATTATTAACATACCTTGTAAATTCTTAAAAACCCAACTGTTGTAAATATAAGATGCATCCTCGTACAAATATTTGTACCTATTTTTTATCTAAAAACTATTATTTTCAAAAATACCAAAAACATTTGCAAAACCAAAAATTCCAAAAACATTTGCAAAGTCTTTTTCAAAAATCCATAAAAAGTTCAAAATTTGAAAAAGTATCAAAAAAATTTTCATTGCATTTGCATAGCATTCACATTTTTAAGATTGAGTTTGATAATTGAAGTAGTCTGAGTAAAGTCGAAGATTGGAGCTTGGTTGGACCTTAATGCACCAAACTTCATTGGAACCTTATGGGAACTAGATTTGAGGTACTTCAAGACTATTCGGACTTAATTCTTTGAGACTCAGGGCTGGGTTCAAGATAGCTCAACTGCCTAACTAGAAATTTTTGAGAACACGCATGACTCTTGTCGGTCGTGACCTAACTTGGGCATTGGCACCCTTCACTAAGTTCAACTCATTTGAAATGGTGAAGGAATTGGATTTGCTGGTTTGAGACGTACATGAGTGGAAACATCCATCCTCGTCTAGGGAGGTAAGTGCACCCTAACCCGTTCAATGGCGTCGATGTCTAAAAAACGGAGAGTGTAGGTTGCAATAGTGCTTCAAAAGAGGGATAGTCTTCTGGCTCAAGAGGGAAAACTCCTCATGTAAATGTTGTTGTATATAGTATTAAAAAAAAGCAAAAAAAAACAAAAACTCCAAAAAATAGACATGCCTAATTAAAAATAAAATGCATGTCGGGTTGTACATATTTGTATATTCAATAAGAAAGCTTGAGCTTCAAAGTCATATCATGTGAGCCTGCAGCTACATTGGCTAGTGGCTACCGTCCATTCTTCTCTTCACCCCCTCCTATTGAGTCAGATGTGCTTGAACTTAGAATGGAATACCTCGCTCCTCGAGGAAAGAGTTGATGTATTAGGGAATCATTGGGTTGTATGCTAGAGAAGTCAATTCTTTTGTCATTTTAGCTGGGGGGATCCACTATCACTTACACCGTACAATTCAGCTTCTGTTCATAAGGGTTTACGTATGATGCAGACTGGTTCTGACATGTTTGCTGAGGTGGTTTGAATCGAGTTTTGTGACTTTCGAAGGTTGTTTTGTTTTAAATCTGATTCCTGGCCAGGTTCCACACATATTCTTACACCAAGATCTGACTTGAGCTCCTAACTTTGATTTTGTGAAGACAAGTTTGAGAATTAAATGCAATCCACTTTCTTTCTTGTTCTTTTTTTATATTATTTTCTGCACTTATTGCATGTGTTTGCTAGGGACTAGCAAAGACAAGTATTGGGGGGTGATGAATTTCCATTTCATCACCTTTATTCTATCATTCTGGCCTTAAAAACCCTAGCCAATGCATGTAAATAACATAATTTATACAAATTAACATTCAGTACTCATTCTATTTATTGTATATAAAATACTATTTTTAATGCCAAAATTATAGAATAAAGAAAAGAAAAAGAATAAAATGTCAAAGGTATTTTATGACCTTAAACCCCGGGACCAAGTCAATAATTGATTTGTTCGACAAGGAATAAAGTAGGGAGAAATAGGCCAAATAACTACACAAAAATGCACACAAATATACTCAAACTTCAAACATTTGTAAGTATTTTTATACAATCTGATTAAAATGATTTTCATTGGATTAATTCAATAAAAATGTATAGAAAAGTAAAATATTACAAAAATATCACCATGAGTAATGGACAAATGTAATAACTTCATTTTTTCCCATATGCGTGTAATCTGATTTTATATCTGGAGCATACGAACTCCAGTTAACCCAACCTCAATTTTAAAGTTCATTATTTTAAAACCTTTAAATTCTAAAAATACTTGAAAGTGGTCGGGGATCTTTTGTGAAAAGTTGATTCTGGGACACATTTGTACATTAATTTACAGCCTTTAATTTCATTTGTATAGATTTCATTTTAACTCCTTTTCTTTTGATCCCAATTTTATTTTGTTAGTTGTATATTCTCATTCCTACTAAAGATATAAAATCAACTAAAAATATAAAATAAAAAGAAACAAAAATAGTTCTTCTCTATACAAGTCAATATGGCTTGTATTTTATATTTAGTGCTTTTTTTATTTATCTCATAAAATTAAAAATCAAAAAAAAATATTTCCAAGTTTCTTATATTATTAATAAAAAACAAAACTAAAAATCATAAAGGTCCAAAATAGGGATTTATACCTTCAAAGAAATAGGTTTTTAATTTACATCTTTTGAAAAAAAACTTTCTTCTGCAATATTCTAGATAACATTATTTTGAGAAAGTTTTATGATTTGATTTTTTATTTTGAGGTCTCTTATTATTTATTTCAAGCATACTTTCATCGGGAAACACCTTTCTTTTGTGATTGGTACACATGAACATGAACACAAACACTAGTGTCTAAAAAATTTGAAATAGTTTACTCCCATTAGTGAATACTTCCTCCAACCACCATCCTCTCTTCCATCTTCTCCACCATAATAAAAAGAACTTCAAGCCCCATTTTTGAATCCATACACCATTAGTGTCTTCATTCTAGTTCTGCTACATCCATTGTGACAGAGTGAAGGTTGGAGATGAAGGCAGACGAAGGGAGGATTCTTTGACATGATCCCTTGGTATTCTTGCTCCATTGTACCACGGTGTTTGTCCCCGTCAAGTCTCTTCTCCACCGGAATTGAGTCCATGACCGACTACGCTCACCAGAGCGTTGGTCATCCTAGACGAAATCATCCATTTGTTGCATTTTGATTCTAGATAACATAGTTTAATTTAGTTTGTTTTGTTGTTCGTCTTGTTTGTAGTGTAACCCCGTCACCGTTTGAATATCCCAATCCTCCCTCGTCGCGACTTACCACTTCACCGCTCCATGCGCCTCACATTCTACGCCTTTCTTCACGCAACCTCAACCTACTCCAGCCACCTACGGTGGCCGGAGATCTTCTCCTTCTCTCCATTTTTGTAGGAGAACCCATACATCCCTTATATATTTTGTGTGTGTAATGCAAGCTGAGCCCACATTCGAGCTCTCCTTTCTCATCGCAGGTCTCCGTCAGAACGTCCTCCAATCGCACCACCATCTCTCGTGCGGAGCTCCATGCCATCGCACTTCGTCGGCCCTCATTTGGTCTTCTTTTTGTTGCTGTCCAGGGGAAGAAGAATAGAGGGGGTGGATAGCATCCACTGTCGGATCCATCCCCCTCCTTCTAATCTTAGTCATCCAGCTAAGGGGTAGAAGTTTTACATACAAGACCTCACTATTTTCAAATTTCACATGCATACCCTTACTATCCAAGAGCAGCTTTATGCCACCTGGATTAGTGGTTAATTTTGCAATCACGCTCCCTTGCTTTCAACATATTTCAGGTTGTTTTAGAGCAGTTTGAACTGCAGTTTCGTACTTACTCTTGCATATGTACCCCTGTGTTGTAATGGCTATAACTCCTTCATATGAACTTTGTTTCCTTTGAGATTTTTTATTAAAAAGATGCTTTAAAGATCTACAAATCCAAATTTCAAAATATTCTGATGTATGAACTATTAATGGTGAATTTTTGAATTCATGGTACTTGTTTGTCATATTTTGTTAATAACTCTTTGAATATCTGATATTACTTGCTCATTGTTTGATATGTTGCAGAAATATATTAGATAAAACTTGTATCCAAATTTGATCTAAAGATCTTCTGATTTGTGGTCTGTAGAATTTCTACAATATTTTGAGTGATTGATTTATTTTTGGAGCACTTTTCATCTATTTGAAATCTAAAAATATGTCCATGTGGCCCTGATTTTCTCTATAATCAGGGATTTCTGTTTATTTTTATCTTGTTGTTAGAATAGTCAAAAAAATAAAAAAAATCATTTCAGCCTTCCTGTTATCTTTTATTTTTAATATATTCGTTATATCTTAGAAAAAATACCAAAAAATATTGTAGCTTGCCCTCATCTATATCTATACCATATTCAAAGGGCATTCATGGATATTAAGTCTAGTGTCCAAAAACTCAAAAATACTTTAAAACTTATAAAAATCACTAAAAAATGAAATAGTGTAAAAAATCCAAAAAAAGTTATGTTTTCTTCTATATAGGCTTCTATCTAGGAAAAATATAGGCATGATTTTAGGGCTTCATTTTGCGTAATTGATAGTATTTTTTTAGTGTCCTATTTGACTTCTTTTTCCAAGTGTAGGATTGCGTGATTATCTTATTACTTGCATTTTCTTACTTCTAAAAATTCTAAAAGCATTTGTAAAATTAATTAGAACACCAAAAATATTTTAGTCTCTTTATTTCGACTTTATTAGACCTATTTTAAAAATCCAAAAATATTTTCTCTAATTCTTTTATTTATCTCTCTCTTATTATCTAAATATCTATATTTATCATTATTTTATATAAGTATTACTATAATTTTATTTATAAATATAAATAATAAAAACATTTTAATATTTAAAAATCAAATAAAAAATCAAAAATTAAAAACTCACACAAAAAGACATTAAATAGACAAGAAAAGGGCAAATATTGCATTCATTGCACGGTCTATAATGTTTGCTCCCTGTGTTAGATATTCTACGATACTTGCACCTATACACACATTTGTAGAGTTATAATAAATTTTAACTCCACATTTATTTTACTTTTCATTCTTTATACATATTGTGGGTTAATTTTTGATCGAAGTAGGGTTTCATTTGAGGTCACTTCGACGATTGTGTAACTGCCTTGTGGATTAACAAGACCTTGGCAAAACCTTTGTTCATCAAGCACATGACCACATGACAGCGGGAAAAAAATGAAATTAAATAAAAATAAATAATTATAATTAAATAATTATAAGTAAAAAAATAAGTAAATAAAATAATATAAATAATAAATATAAATAAGTAAATAAATGAATAAATAAAATATATAAAATAAAATAATAATGAAAATAAAATAAAACAAAAGAAAACAAAGGGGGTGACACATGGCGACTCCAGGAGCTGCCACATGTCACTCTTTGAAAAATCACAAATTAAATGTAAAGAAAAATAAAAAGATACAACAAAAATGTCAAATAAAAAAGTGATTAACAAGAAATTTCTTATCTCGATGAGATCTACAAATTTCGTTAAGGGCATAAAATCAAAATCAATCATCTGTAAAAAAAGGATTTTTGGGTATTCTCTTATAGGTATAAAATACCGTATTTTGTGTTTTGTCATTTTTAAATAAGATAATGATCAAAATAAAATTAGAGAAAATAAGAAATAAATATTTAAAACTTAAACTAATTTTTGGATTTTTAATAATTAAGAAATAAAAGAGATAAAATAAAATAAAGGATCATATGTATAATATACAATGAAGGGTCCAAAACCCAAGTTTCACATACGAACCCCGATTTTTTTAAAATTTAGTCTTGTTTTGAAGGTAATTGAACGCACATAAATTCAAAAGTGAGTAGGGGTCCATACGAGACTATTGAGAGAGATATTCATGTTTTAGGTCTGTTAGTCTCAAACCAGGGTTTGGATTTTATTGGTCAATTTTACAAGATAGTATTTTTTTTGATATTTTTCCTTTATTAATATTAGTAATATGTACACTATAGAGGTGATTTTATTCAATTCTGAGTTAGTGAAAATAGATAAAAAAGGGGAAATATGGTGAATATACAGGTGATATTTACAAGTGAATTTGGCTTCTTACTTAATGCAAATATGCATGTTAAAATACGGAGATTAATTCTAAATGCATGAATGAGAATAATGAAAAATAAATGGAGAAATACAGCTAATTACTTGGAAATTAAGCTCTATTTTCAACTTTTAGAGTGATGAATCACATATTCATCAAGGGGGGGCGACCACCTTGAGTCCTAAATTAAGGTGGTCGTCCACCCTCCTTAAATGGAAGGGAGGATTCCCATTCCTATTATGTGAGATATAATATCTCATATAATCCTTCATTATTTATAACAAGTTTTATTGTAAATTATTTCAAAAAAATAATTATAAATTATTTTGTGAAGTATCAATCATGCCACTGGAAATGTGAATCATATTCATACAATCAAAATAAAATGTAAATTACATTTTCAATTAATTATCTAATGTGAATCTAATTCACATCAACATTTAAATTGTAAATGTTATTTAGATATAGCTCTCTCTTATATATTATAAATCACATTTATAATATATGTGATTAATATGGATAGTGCTATCCACGTTATTTACATCCTTGATAATTAAATCATATTTAATTATCTAGATCTCTATTCTCATGTGCTTAAATAATATGAATCACATTCGTATTATTCATATCTTTGATAATTATATCACATTTAATTATCTTAGATAACTCTCCTTATATGGCCAAATAATATGAATCAAATTCATATTATTCATGATAATTAAATCACATTTAACTATCAATTTTCCTCAATGCTCAGATACATTATCAACAATGAAATTTGAACTCTTTCAAGAATAATGTGCTTTTACATGGATGCATGGAGATAAGAATAGGGCGATTGTATGTTCCATGTATTATGATTTAGATATTGAGATCACATCTCAAATACAGATCAAGGGGACCTCCCATAGATGTTTGATTAAATCAAAGCTGTAAATATACTATTTTCATTACAACTGAATCACATTCATATCATTGTGCAACATTTGGACCAGGATTAGACTACTTCTCTACTGAGAGAAGTCACTAAAATCAAGACTTGTTTCATCTCTCCCTTGGAATGGAAGTGTCATGGTTATACAATCGTTTATGATCACATCACCCTCGGGTATTCTTGATACCTCTACATCCTGTATATTGGAAGAGCTAGAATAAACTTGAAGTTTTAGATCTTATTTATACTGTCTCCTTCAGGGTTTTATCATTAAGTTTCTCATTTGATTATTAGGAGTTGGTATCGATCATATACCTTCCAAAAGCATATATCAGACCCAAGTATTGATCATATACTTTCCAAAAGCATATCAAACCTACGAATTCAGTCAAGCTTCCAAAGCGAGACGACCTTGCACGTAATTTGATTCCCAATATCTCATGAGTGAGATCATGTCTTCCAGTTCTGTATTGAACATGCACGATCCCTTTGAGAGATCGTATTACTCATATGCCCTCATATGCACACCAGCTCATCGGTGTATAGAACTTGATTAAGCCATCAACCTATCGGTCTGCTAAATGTTCGTACTTAGATATATAGAAATACACATGTCTATGGTCAGAGGATGAATGCCTATATCATGATAACATACGACATAGGACTTGGTCATCTCGATATCATTAAGTCAACTCTTTGATCTAACTTATCTGACACCTCTGAATCTCTATCCTATGTAGAGGCCCTGCATCAAGAGATCAGTCAGATATCAGCCAAAAGATAAAGGATTGCCATCTCCTACTCAAGCTGGAGATAATCTCTTAATAATCATTTAACGGTTCTTCATGAGTCCTCAATCTAACTCTTTAGAAATTCATCGAAGCACCAACCTCTATGATTCAACAATTGAATCAACAGTTATATAATCATTAATACGACCATGGTGCATAACCTTATTTGTACTAAGGGACTTATTATGAAAATTAATTATTCTTCATTTAAGATCATTGAATGAATTTTGCAATAACTTTTATTGCATAATGACTCACCATGGGCTCATATGTACAACAGTTATTGAGATTTTTGTGTTGCATTGAACTCAGAGATTGAAATGCCAATAGTGGATGATGTACAATTAAAAGATTTGACACCACCTTCCTGCACTGTTGCAAACGTAGCCATTGATCTGACTCAAACCCCACCAGATCTCAAACCAATTCCAATGAACAAGAAGTATGCCTTCCTTGTGTATCCACAGAATATGTTCCCGATGATAATCTATTCTCAATTAACCAAGGAATAAGAATCTCCCTGCTCAAGGTTCAAGAAAGAAATCGCAAGGCCATAAGCTGAAAAATTTCAGATCTCCATGGGATTAATCAGTTACTATGTTACCGTCACATCTACCTTGAAGAAGATAACAAGACATCCTGAGAATTTCAGCGAAGATTGAACCCTAACTTCCGGAAGGTTGTTATGAATGAAATTACAAAGTGGTGTGATGCAGGTTTCATATATCCCCTTTCCAATCTAAAATGGGCGAGTCCCTTGCATGGTGTGCCCAAGAAATCAGGGATCACCATAGTGAAGAACAATAAAGGAGAGGATATTGTAACTAGAGTTCCATCTTCTTGGTGCGTCTGTGTTGATTATAGGTGCCCGAATCTAGCGACCAAGAAGGATCATTTTCCACTTCCCTTCATCGACCAATAGTCAAAAGACTTGCCGTGAAGGAGTACTTCTGCTTCTTGGGTGGATATTCTATTTATAATCAAGTTACCATTGATCATGAAGACCAAGAGAAGACCACTTTCACCAGTCCGTTTGGGACGTATGCCTTCTGTAGTATTTCATTCAGCTTGTGCAATGCTCCAGCGACATTCCAGCAATGCATGTTGACAATTTTCACAGATATGGTTGGTAGTTTTTTGAGGTATTCATGGATGATTTCTTGATCTACAATAACATTTTTGATCAGTGCTTTTCATATCTAGATCAAGTCTTGAAAAGATATTGCAAAGTGAACTTGATGCTCTCTTGGGAAAAGAATCACTTCATGGTGACTGAAGGGATTGTTCCAGACCATGTCATCTCAAAACATGGCATGGATGTAGACCCTACGAAAGTGGAAGTCATTTTGAAACTCAATCCACCTATAAATCTGAAGCAAGTCCGATCATTCTTAGGGCATGTAGTTTTCATCGAAGATTCATCAAAGACAAAATTGCCTGACCACTAACTGAGATTACAGGCTAGGAGGTAGATTTCATTATTGATGCTAGAGTCCTCCAGACCTTTAATCAGTTGAAAGATTTAATAACTCAGGTCCCCATCCTCCAACGTACAGATTAGTCTCTACCATTTTAGATCATGACAGATGCTTCAGATTATGCCATTAGAGTGGTTCTAGGATAAAGACGAGATGTTTTACCATTTGCAATTCACTATACCGGCAGAAATCTTAACGAAGCTCAAAAGAATTACACCATTACTGAAAAATAGTTGCTAGCAATCATCTTTGCCCTAGAGAATTTTATATCTCACTTGCTTGGATCCAAAGTTATTGTCTATATACCATTCTGCCATAACGTATCTGCAATCCAAGAAGGATGCCAAACCAAGGTTGATCAGATGGATCCTTCTACTCTAAGAATTCGATCTTGAAATCCGTGATAAACCTGGAGTTAAAAATGTGGTGGTAGATCATCTATCAAGATTACCAGAGCCAGATACTCTTGAGCAGAGCCTGATACCAACAGAATCCTTTCTAGATGAGGCGATTTTGTCAGTCGCCTCACTCCCCCAGTTTGTTGATATTGTGAACTATCTTGTTTCCAATAGAACTCCATAAGATTAGACGAAGCTGAAAGTCAACAAGTTTCTGGATCCTTATCTCTTTTGTGAAGGGACATATTGCATCTGGAGTAGGTGCATTCCTCGGGAGGAAGTTCATAGTTCCTTGAACATTACCATGCTCAAGAATCAAGAGGACACCACTCTCGGAAACGAACGACAATGAAAGTTCAACAATGCGACCTCTGATGGTCGATTCTATTCAAAGATGCAGAAGATTTGTGAAATGTTGTACTGATTGTCAGAAAATGGATGGCACTATTGGAATGAGAGATGCAATGCCCCTGAAATATATTCGGATTTAAGATGTATTTGATGTGTGTGGCATTGACTTCATGTGCCCATTTCCCAACAGTCGGGGATTTGAGTATATTCTGCTCGTTGTCAATTATGTAAGTCATTGGGTGGAGTCTATCCCAACCTGAGCCACCAACAGTCATACTATCTACCAATTTCTGAAGGAACACATCATTGCAAGGTTCGGGATTCCTATGATTCTGATATATGATGGTGGTAGCCATATCATTAACAGAGAAGTGAACAAGCAAACTCAAGAATACTGCATTGAACATCACGTCGCTTCTCTGTACTATCTACAATTCAATGGCCTGATAGAATGTTCAAATAGGGAGATTAAAACAATTCTTTAGAAGCTTGTACACCCCGATAGGAAAAAATGATCTCAACTACTCGACTCAATTCTTTGGGCCTATCGGATCGTGTACATGTCACCTTTGGGAATGTCTCCCTACCACCTAGTCTATGGAAAGCCATGCCATTTGCTCGTGGAACTTATTAACAAATCCTTATGGGCATTTAATATCTGTAATTTTGATTCCAAGAAGGCTGGTAATAATAGAAAGCTCGATCTGAACAGATTGCTTGAATTTAGAGAATATGCATATAACAACAGCCTGATATACAAGGAGAAGGTCAAAGTGGAATAACAAGCATATCCGTCGTAAGACTTTTGAAGCTGGTAAGAAGGTTTGGTTGTTCGATTCAAAGTTGAAACTTTTCCCAAGGAAGTTGAAAAGCAAGTAGACTAGGTCATTTGTAGTGAAGCATGTGCATGATAATAAAAGTATCATGATATCCGGATTATCAACTGACACACAACCCTTCGTCATCAACAAATAGCTTTCGAAGCCATATCTCGAGCATTATACATTCTTGTCCGTGGTTGATTCGATTTAGGTGGTCTATGATCAAGAACATCAACTCGTAGCATCTGCAGATTCAGACATGGATTCCAAAAACATTTTTTATTAGTTAATCTTTTTCTTATTTCTTCTTTCTTCTTTTGATTTTCATTCTTTTATTCTACCGAAAGGTTGCATTCATCCCATTCATCATTGCTTTACTTAGGATATGCTTCATCCTAAGTATAGGGGGGTGAGTGTGTACGGGTGTTCATTCTTTTATCCCTCACCTATCTCCTCAACTCTTGACATATTGTTTATACATAAGAATATTTTACCCTAAGTATAGGGGGAGAGAGGCCGAGTCAATTGATTTGTTTATTCCCATCCTCGACCCTCCATGCTTTGTATAAGTCTGCTATACTTAGGATTAATTGATTCTAATTATAGGAAGGACGGTCGATTCGCATTATTTGACCAGTCATTGTAGTATAGACTTTCCTATACTTAGTATGTTATGTCTTCCTTTTCTCTCCGGTCTATGAGGACATAACTCAAGCTAAGTGTAGGGGGGTTGTATATACATTGTATATACTTTAGTCGTAACTCGTACTTTCGTATTTTCAATAATATGACTAATTGCAAAATATTTGAAAAATAGTTGGAAAAATTGCTTCGAAAAATCTTTTATGAAACTGTTTGGAATATTTTGTGAAATGTTTTCAAACCTTTGTAAAAAATGTTTTATTTGTAAAAAGTTCTTTCTTTTGTTTGAATAAAATGCTTTAAAAATCTATTTGCAAATGATTTGAAAATAGTTGCAAAAATACTTTGAAAAACCTATACATAATGTTTGAAAAATCTTTGCAAAATGATTTTCAAATTTCATAAATGTTTACAAAAATTATTTGCGAAAATAAAGGTTTCAAAATATTTGTGAAAATGATTTCAAATTGTTTTGAGAATCATGTACATAACTTAAACAAATAAACTTTTACAAACACTAGATAAAAAATCTGTAAATAATGACTAACTAAACTTATGTAAATTCTAAACCCTAATTCTTGTAAATACAGAAGCATTCTTGTGTGAATTCTGCATAAAATTCTTTTACTAACCTTTTTTTGAAAAATTCTTAAAAAGTTGCAAAATATAAAAACCCATAAAAATTTGCAACATATTTTTAAAAATTGCATAAAAATTTGCAAAAGTTTTTCAAAAATTCTGTAAAAAGTTCAGAATTAGAAAAATGCTTCAAAAATTTTTTTTATCCGCATTGCATCGCATTTGCATTTTTGAGTTGATAATGCAATTGAATGAATCTAAATAAAATCCGAAGATTGGAGCTTGGTTGGACATTAATCCACTAAATCACAGGAACCTTATAGGAATTAGAATTGAGGCACGCCAAGTCTACTAGACTTAATTCTTTGAGATCACAAGACTAGGTTCAGTGTCATCTTGACTGCCTAAGTAAAATATTTCAGAACACATGCATAACTCTTGTTGACAATGATCTAACTTGCACACTTGCAGCTTACACTTTGCTCAACTTAGTTGAAATGGTAGAGGGTTGGATTTGCCGTCATGATACACAAGCAAATGGAAACATACAAAGTCATGATTTCGTGGCCATTGTGCCCTAACCCGATCCAGTAACCATGTGGTGTAATGACATGACATTGTGGATTGCAATAATGCTTCAAAAGAGGGATAGTCTAGTGGCTCAAGAGGAAAAAGTCCCTATGTAAATGTTGTTGTATATAATATCCAAAAAATGCAAAATTAAAAACTCCAAAAAAATAGACGGTCAAAAATCAAAGAAAAAAATCAATTTTTGTCATAGCATTTATGCATTCAATAAGCAAGCTTTGAGCTTCAAAGTCAAAGATTCATGTGGGTCTGCATCCGGATGACTTGGCTATACTGGTCAAGCATCCCAAGATAGACAGCTACACTGGCTACCGTCCATTCTATTATCCACCTCCTCTTCTTGAGCCAGTTTCACTTGAACTTAGAAGGGAATGCCCACTTCTAGAGGAAAGAGTTATTCGATTGCAGAATTAGGGTCACCATGTTGGAAAAACCTGACTTTTACCACTTCAATCGAGAGGAGATACATATCACTGACACTGTACAAGATAGACTCATAGTCATAAGGGACTGTGTATGACATCGACTTGTTATGACCTGGCTTTTGAGGATACTTGGGTAGAGTTTTGTGATTCTCAAAGGCTGTTGTGTTTCAAATCAGATTCCCAATAAGGTTCCGACCAAACTAAAAATCCAAATGTCTGACTGAGCTCCAAGCTTTGATATTATGAAGACAAGTTTAAAAGTTAATATCAATCCAAGTACTTTCTTTTTCTTTTCTTTTTCTGCACTTATAGACATAAGTGTTTGCTAGGGACTAGCAAAGGCAAGTATGGGGTGATAAATCTCCATTTCATCACCTTTATTCTTTCATTTTGGCCTTAAATACCTAGCTAAATGCATGTATATATCATTAATTTGTCAAAGGTATTGAATGACCTTAGACCCTGAGACCCAATAATCATGAAAATTTGGTCGACAAGGAATAAAGTAGGGTGAGATAGGATAGAGAAATTGTATAGAATATACACAATACCCTAGTTTTTAATTCCTCAATAATTGTAATTTGGGACCTATTTTATTTTATTATTTCTAGATCTCAAATAATAAAACCCTCAACAATAATATTTTATATAAAAATACATAGAAAAATATAAAATTGATTTCACTGAAAAATAATTCACAATGTGTCTGGAACACACAAAATGAAAAAGCCAAAATAAAAACTTTATAAACCTGTATCTTCTCCATACTATATCAAAATTGACTAACTCACTTTAATTATATATAAAATTAAATAAGCTATTCAATGAAAGTGGTTTTATTCAATTTGGAGTTAAGAAGCAAAAGTTGGGTTTTGGACCCTCATTATGCAATATACATGTATATTATATTCAATATATTTATTATTTATATTTTTCAATTTCTTTTATTTTTATAAAATTTTTATGTTATTTCAAATAAATGTACATAATTAGAATAAAATAAAACAATCAAAAAGAAAATAAAATAAATAAAGTATCTCAACACATAGGTAAAGTATACATATATATACCTATAATATAGTAGTATATAATTAATTAAGTATACAAACACATTCAAAAAAATACAATAAAAATGCCTAAATGAGTATTTAAATAAATTAAAAATACATAACATACATGTATATAATAATAAAAGGTAAAATACAAATTAAAAATAAAAATACCCAAATACATGTATCTTTACCTATATTTACACTTGTAAATATTAACTTATAATAAATAGCCTCCAAAAAATAAATAAAACTAGCATAAATACTACATTAAATTACAATTTTTTTGAAGTTTTAATAAACATTTAATTAATTTATTTATTATCTATTATTGAATTTCCAAGGAATTTTCACCAGGGAATTTTCTGGTTGGTCCACATGGACCAACCAGAAGCCTAGATCTGTTGAGCTCGGGTCAACTAGCCCCTTCTCTCTTCCTCGAGCCTTGGACTGTCAGACCCTGGGTTTTAATCCTTTTTTCTTCTTAATCCACTCATTTCTTGTCCCTCTAATCTAAACAAAACATGTTGGTCTGATGCCCCTAAAAACCACCCATGCCTTAGATCGATCCGATCTTTCTTGAACAAACCAAAACTCTCGATCAAAGTCATCTCCTCGTCCATCCTATAAAATAACCTCCTCGATCTTCAAACCAATTTTGATCCCTCTACAGACAATCTTATCCGCTCATATTTATACCAACCTCTTCCCCTCGGTGACTGAATCGGGTTAGGAGGATTTGCAGCAAGGAGGATCGTCTGTGGAGGTGATCCATACCCATAATCGGGGTAGCCACTAGAGGTTCAGCTTCATTGGCCGTCAGGCCAAGTCGAGGTCTCTTTTTTTGCTTCCTAGTTAATATCGTAAGTTTAATCTCAATTCCTTCATTTAATTTCAGTTTTAATCTAGTGATTTGGCTCAATTTTAAAAATTCCCAATTTATTTGTGGCTTGAGCTCTAGGCCAAATCACTTGTCATCTACATGTTAATCACCTCGATTTCCATGCCATTCGAATCCCCTCCATGTTCTCCATCAATCCCCCCATCTTTCCACCCTAGATCCATCGTGGATCTGGGAATCGAGTTCCCTTCCACTGCCTCTCACTGGAACTCTTCACCCTCTAGCCATTCATCTGCTTCAAGCTTCATCCAAAGGTCGAGGAGCATGCCCTCAAGCCTGGGAACTTTTTGGTGCAGGCTGGACCCCTTGAGGAGCCATCTGGAACTGAGCAGAATACCTGGAGTACCTCCAGGATACAAGAGAAGAAAATCACTTACAAATCCTCTATTAAACCCCATCGAGCTCATCTGAAGGCACCTGGACATGCAGAGCAAGCTGCTGGATCTGTTGGAGCAGAGATCCATTGTTGGAGGACAAAGAATCATCATATCGAAGCTCGTCGGACTAAAGTTCTTCGAGTGTTCTTCCAATGTCTCTCTCGATCGTCCGATCAATAACATGACCCAAATCTAATCTAGGCCATTAAATTTAATCGAATCTTAGACACTTGGCGTGCGGACAACGATCGGATCGAAGCGACTTAAGTGGGGTAAATATCAGATACACCCTCCTTATATTTTGTCTTTTATAAAAGGTCCTATAAATATATTGATTAGGCTTAACTTTTTGGGACAAATTGCATGTGAGCCCTTAGATCTCTTTATTATTGCCCTTTAGTACTCGACTAGGTCAACTCATGTGCCCCCCCACACGAGTGGACATTTTGCATATAAGCCCTCCAGCTTTTGTAACTCTATTTTAATATTTAAAAATCAAGTTTCAAAATAAAGTTTCTGGTGTTTTTGCATGTAATCACTTGAAGATTATTTTAATTGCAAATATTCCCCTACTAGTTTCTTGATTTTAATTTTGTATATTTCTATTTTCTAAAATTACCTCTTGCGCTCAAAATTCTACAAAAATAGGAGTAAATGCCAGAGATGTTTCTTATTCATGCCATATATTTATTTAGCATTTTTTCTGCTTTTGTTATTTATTTAAAATAAAAAAGAGTTATTTTATTCCCTGTTTGACTTAAAACATAGAAAAATATAAAACCTTTGTAAAAAAATCCAAAAAATTCCATACTATTTATTAGCCTATTTTATCACTTCAGACAAAAATCACAAAAAATCTCAAAAGAAACCCAAAAATAGCAAATCCTTGCTAACCCTAAAAAATATAAAATATTTTTAAAAATCCCCAAAATTAGTTTCTATCTCATATTTTCATATATACCTATTACTATATATTAAATCAGTTTTAAGAATATTTGGACCTATTTGTTATTTTTTATTCTCAAAAAAATCTGCCTGTTTAAATATTCACTATTTTGAACTTTTCTATTTTTAGAAATATAAAAAATAGCAAAAAAATTGCCAAATTCAAAAAAAGAAAAATATTTGAAAAAAATGTTTTATTTTGAAATTTTTAACTATTTATATCTATATTTATAGTTATAATATCCCATATATATATATATATGTATTATATTGTTAATAATAATTATTATTATTATAAATGACTTATAAATATTTTAAATACTTAAAAATAAGAAGTATTGTTCTTGTCTATATTTTCATATTTTTTACATATTATGCATATATCATACATATATACCTTATATTATCCATATTACATTATATTACATACACACACACGCATATATATATATATATATTGTTATATTTAAAAAGAAAAAGAAACTAAAAAAAACTAAAACTTAAAAAAAGAAAAATATGTTTATAAAAACTATATAATTAAAAACCCATAAAACGTAGAATGAATAGTGTGAATACATACATACATACAAATATACACACACCTATATTGTTTAGAGATAAACAATATACCTACTACGCCCTTTGTTCCCCGAGTTCGACACCCTACCATACTTGTCCACTATACACACTTGTTTATAGGGTTTTATAATAAATTTTGATCCACCTGTCTTCATTGCTGGGTGCGGATTATTGTTTATTTATCCATCGAGTTACGCATCAGTCACTTTAGTGATTGAGGTCCGCTTTGTGTGACCTCACGACCGCTCCACTTGACACTTTCGTATATTTTTGAGTGCCAGTAAGATATCAATCATTACGAAAGATTTCCATACCTTTTCAGACCGGGGATCTTTCTTGAATATCAATTGACGATACCGGATGTGTTATCAATCTGACTCTTTATATACAAAACCTTGCATCAACCTCTGTGATCTAACTCTTTAGATAAAAAAATTGTATGATATTAAGATGTCCACGGTACATATCCCTAGCTGTACTGAAGGACCTTAACAATGCCAAACTTAGTTATGTATAATTCTATATAATTTAATGATATAATTTTCAATAACATTTATTGCATAATAGCTCACCATGATCTCACATATCCAACAAACTTATATTGTACTCAAATTTTGAATAGTGGAAGTTACACGTATATAACATATAAAAATCATGATCTATAGACATATACATGTGAGAAAGAATATGAATAAAAAGTAAAACCATTTGGCAACTTAATGAAATATTTTGATGGAGCATATAATGAGGAGAATTTTATTTCTATGCACGTGTATGCAAAAATACAAAGTTTTACAATAAAAACTAAATCTTATAGCAATGGAAAACCCCTCTAGCATCTAATGCTAATATAACAACTAATATTATTTCTTGTTCAATTTCTCCATCCCTCTAAGACACATATTCCTCTCCTCTCTTACACTTATCACCCTATATATATATATATATATATATATATATATATATATGTTGAGATGCCTTGAATTCTAACCCTTTTGTTCAATTCGATACATTACATATTTCGTTGTGCGACCTATCCCGCATTGCTGGCAGTCCTTCTCCTAATGAATGTGTAGAGGGGTAGGTGGGCGGTGGGGGTGGGGTGCATGTGCTTCCTTCTCACCTCGTGGGCCCAAATAACATTTTCTGAGTTTGCTTGTATTGGATTTATCAATATACCCATACAGGGGGGGTCCATTATGTACATGGCATGTTTAGGCCTATTCGTCATACTTTATTCTACCAATCAAAAAAAGTGATACCTACCACCGTTGTTGTAGATGTAGACTAGTTAAAGGCGAACCTTATGAATCTTGTGTCCTGGTCATACCTTCTTGTTTGATTGTTTTATCCATGCTCTACTTTTGCCATGTGCATACCCCCATAAACCCTCCCCCTATGTATGGTCACTCGATCCCCTTTCACGTTCTACTACCTCTCTTTACCAAGACAACTTCTCTAAGAGAGCACGATCCTCCTACCTCCTTTTGCACTACTTTTGTTTTTGTGATGTTCGTGCTCATAAGTATTGTGATGACTTGCTTGGATTTTTTGAGGAGGATTAATACAGATTTTTTCATCTTATGGTAGCCCCTTTACTCTAATATGCTTCTTTACCTTGTAATGTTTTATTCTCTTATGTTCTTGGATTCTTTTTCTTCTCTCTTGTTCTTTCGGATCCTATGATAAAAATGCATTCTTGTAATAACTGGGCTCCTTTAAATTGTTTTTAAATATTGATGATGAAAATATTTTATCATCATAAAAGGGGAGAATGTTAGGACTGTTCATACACAACACCAATTTTTATTAGGATATATAATCTATCGATATGCACATACATATAAGTTTCTTCGTAACTTGTAAAATAAAGTAGAAAGAAAAGAGAAAAGCATCTATTAATTCACCAAGAAGATTAAAGTTTATTAGTTATAAATCTGCATGTAAAACATCATAGTTATATATATGTAACTTATAGACATGCTAGATTCTTACTAACATGTCAAATGAATCCTAAGTTGATCGATAATCTTGTTGATTTGATGATCAAGCTTGCTCATTATTTATTGGTTGATTAATGATCTTATTCATATCTAATCAGCCATGTATGCTTACTAGTTTTTAGATGCTCAATCATCCTTTTTGGCATGGTCGATCAAGAGACCTTAAACACTAATGATTGATTGACCATTTTTGTTAACTTGATTGATAAAAGCAATTATCATGCAATAATTTAGTTAAACACATTGATCTCACTGTTGAACAATTGATAGATCACCTTTATAATTTAATCGATCAATTTTTATACCATTAATGAAATTAAAAATATGATTACTTCCTTTCTAATAACTTGTTTTGAAGCGGTTACTAGATTGATCAATTAAACATATTAATTAATTGATTAAAATTAATCATCATTCTTAACATATTTTTTAATGATAGATCAATGACCTTGACCGATTGATCATTCTACTATTTGATCTATCAACTATTCTTCACAGACCGATCAATTGTGTAGTTTAAGAAAGTCCTAAACATTGAAATGTTCTTATTTTGAATCAGTTTTATTCATAACAATCCATTTTGACCATAGAAGGTATTCTTTTATCCTATCCATATATACAAGTAATATAATTTAAAAATAGGAGAGAGATTCTCATGTTCTTTCTCTCATCCTTTTCAAGTTCTCTCTTCTCTGTTCAACCCCAATCTCCTACTATTGATCTCTAATTCACTATTACTTATTAAGAGAATACTTCATTTACACAAATTAACATTTTGTTTATTTCTATTTCATTTGTTTTCTCTGGAATGTAATTCAACTAACCACAAAGAAATGAAATCCAAAAAATAGCAAAACTATGAGAAAATGATGTGTTGTAACTATATACATATTGGATATAACTTTACTTTCTTAATTTTTATTTAACTTTATCCTAACTATGAAAACCCAAAAAATCAGAATAGTGTTTCATTTTATTTCTAGTATTTTATTTGATTTTCTTTTGTATATAGTTGTTGTAAAAAAATCAAAGAAAATTATACAAAACATAAAAAACGTGTATTTTATACATATAAATACCTTCCAAAAACATTTTAATGCATAGATATTTTATTTTGATTTTGAGGTCTTCATCAAAAAAATGTAGGCATCATTAAGATCAACAATTTTCATGTAAACTAATTTTTTATTGGAGTCCAATTTCTTAATTTATTTCTTATTTTCTTCATTTTACAAGTAGTCAACAGTCAACGCTTACATGGCAGACCCCTGTCAACATGCCTAAATCGAGTCAACACCGCTCTAAACCATGCCCCATAACCCTTTCCACCAATCAATTTCTCCTAACATTAACCTTCGGGTTAACTCAACCCTTCTCTAGTCATTAAATGCAGAGACCCAACCCTTCCTATGCCATCCTCGACCGTTCCTCCCCCTCTAACCATACATGTGCGCCTCATCGTAATCCCTCCTTGCAACCGTTGGAGTTCTGACCCCCATACATTGCCCTCTCTAACCAACCCTATAAAGCCCTCCCTTTCCTACCATTTCAACCATCCACTACACGAGAGGAAGGCATCCTTCAGTTTCAATGCCTCGAGTTGTGATAGACCTCAGGGGTTCTTTGAAGGAAACAATGTCCTGCATTCTTTTCCAGGTGAGATCTGTGGAGATCTCCTTCACATTGTGAGCTCCACAACTTGAGAAGTTTCACTATACACCGACAACTTGAGAAAAGAATCGAGCAAGCTCCTCTGAACATGGCTCGCTACAAGCACCACCATTCCAGGTAAAGTTATTCTTTTCTACTTTTTACCTCCAGTTTATTCTCTGTGTACTACTTCCAGGGATGAAGGGAAGGAGGAGGGAGGGGGCTTGGTCACCTTGAAATTTTGGGAAATTCCCTCATCAAGGAAGTTAACTCACATATGATTTTGGGAGATGGCCTCCTTGTCCCTAAAATTTAGGAATCAGTTTCCTTAAATCATCAAGTAATTAGCCTCCTATTTTAATTACCCAAACCTCTCATCTCTCATTAAACTCTCTCTCTCTCTCATTTAACCCTTCCCCTTTTTCGTGGAGAGACATTGACATTCAACCTCTCCTTTCTTGGAGTAACATTGACGTTTTGGAAGGTATAACAAACTCCAACTCTCTTATTTCATCATTATTTACCACTTTTTTAGTGCTAGAACCATTATTTGCTAAATTAATTCATTTAATTAAATATTTGATGTTCAAATGTGCTAGAACTATCTCCTAAACACATTTTAAATGTTCAAATTATCATTCAATTGATTTTTTCTATCAATTTTAAATATTTATTTATTTTCATGCTGTGAGAATTGTTGAGGGAAAATACAATTGAAAATTACAATCATTGTAAACTAGTACATTTTTCATCATATGTGTATATTAATGATTATATGGTATCTTGAAATCAGTAATATAAAACTCTGTAGAAAGATTGTCTTAATTTATACATTTGTTTCATTTTAATGATTTTTTATATGTATAATAACAATCATGTTTATTTAATATAAGAATTGTTGAAGAATACAAATAAATGAAAAAAATAACGAAGAAAGCATAATTAACGACAATTATTTTAATCCAATTTATGAAGTAGTTTTTTACCTTGGTTTTTTATTTGAGATAATAACATTAATTTATAATAACTTTTTACAATGTCAAATAGGTCGATTACAACTTATTTTACAAAGAAGATGAATGAAGGTGATAGTCAAGAAAAATTATTTCCCTATGAAAGTTTCGAAGATAATGAACTTCCACCTTCTAAAGTTTCATGATCTGAAATAAATAATTATGTTGATCCTTCATTAGAAAGGGATCTAGGACTGCGTAAATGTTGGACGTCAGCCCACGGTGAGACACTATGCAATAACAGTTATTCCAGTTTGCTCCTTAATATGAAATGAAAAATAATTTATTTACATAATAGGTACTTTAGTGCAATTAAGATTTTGTACTATGGGCATCTTGATATCATACAGTTGTTGATCTAAAGGTTGTATCATAAAGGTGGGTGTAGGGTTGAATATCTAATGAGTTAGATTGATGATACAACCACATCGCCAAGTGATTATCAAGAAGGGATCTCTATCCTGAGAAAGACATGACAATCCTTACTTTAAAGACTGGCATCTAACTGACCTCTTGATACAAGTCCTCTGCATAGGAATATATATTCAGAGGTGTTGGATGAGTTAGGTCAAAGAGTTGACTTAACGAGGTCGAGATAACTAAGACATGTTTCGTATGTTGTCACATATAGGCATGCATCCTCTGACTGAAGACAGATGTATTACTATATTTCTAAGTATGTACATTAGACAAACCATTAGATTGATGACCTAATCAAGGTTAATACACCAGCAAGTTGGTGTGCATACGAGTGCATATGAGTAATGTGATCTCTCAATGGGATCATACATGTTCAATACTGAACCAGAAGAGATGAGTTCACTCATGAGATATTGGGATAAACCAAAATCCAACGTTGATCATCTTGTTTTGCAAACAAGATAGGATTGCATGTATGATATATGCTTTTAGAAATCATATGATCGATACTCATTGAACGATAAACTTAACGATAAAACCCTAAAGGAGACAATTTAAATAAGATCAAAGCTTCGGGTTTATTCTAGATCTTTCAGTATACATAATGTACATGTATAGGAATACTCAAGGGTGATGTGATCTTAATCAATTATATAACCATGACGGTACCATTCTGAGGGAGTGATGAAACATGTTTGGATTTTAGTGACCCCACTCAGTAGACTGGTTATCCCATCTTAGTTCAAATATTGGATATTGATCTGAATATGATTCAGATGCAATAAGAAGATTGGATATTTTGTATGACTTGATCAGACATCTCTAAGAGGTCTTATAGATATGAGATTAGATTTAACTATCCAAGTTACTATACATGAAATATATAGTCACCCTATCCTTATCTCAAAGTATCCGAGGAGAAGGCGCATTGTTCTTGAAAGAGTTCAAGAATAATTCTATTGTTGACAATATCTGTGCATTGAAAAATTGATGATGAAATAGGATTTAATTATCATTAATAATGTGAACGTGATTCATATTATTTGGACACATAAAGAGAGATAATTAAGATAAATAAATTGGATTTATTTATCATGTATATGATTAATGTGGATAGCACTATCCACAATAATCATAAATATTAAGAATATTATTCATAATATCATAAAAGATATTTAGTTATGATTTAAATTTATAAGTTAATGTGAATTTGATGTACATTATACAATTAAATTTGAATTGGATTCACATTATATACTTAAATGTAAATATGATTCATATTTATATTAGATGGATGAATATGATCATAAATATCAATGACATGAGGGGAATTGTCACAAATAATTTAGAATTATTTTGGTGAAAATTGAAGAAGTAAAGTCGTTGCAACATGTATAAAATATAATGAGATAGAGAATCTCAACAATTAGAAAAGAGGAGAAGTCCCCATTCCAAATAGGAGTGGATGATCACATGGAGAAAGTCTCTATAGTGGTCATCCACCCTATCCTCCTTCATATTATTCTACATGTAATTGATTTAAAGGAAATAAATTATTGAAGACTTATTTATTTCTTTAAATTAATTAATTGTTGTTACAAAATTATTGTAACAAAATATAGGCCATTAATCTTGAATTACAAGTGCATCCTAACCATCCAATTTTGTATAAGTGAAGGGGCAACCCTAGGCTCTTCTTTACAACAATTCAACACACAAGTTGAAGCAACAAAATCTCTCTTTCTCTCTTTATATACACAAGAGCCTCTCATATTCAACCCAAAGTGGTCATCCACTCTAGGGTTTATGGCGAGTGTCATCGTCGTCACGTTGTCGTTGTGTTGTTGGATCGACTGCTCATGGATTTCCATCTTTTATGGCGCTTCATGATCCTAAGGAAGACAACGAATTTCATATCATGAAATTAGAAGGTTCTAATGTCATCACCAAAGATTGTGGGAGCATATGTCTCAGCCACGCACCCACAAGTATTGTCTACGTCGGATTGGACGTGAGACAGGTGGTCTCTTCGAATAGAGACACGAGGATCACGATCATGCTACAAGAGGTAACCCTAATACTTGTTTGTGATCAATATGAAATGACATGAGAATGGTTTTCATTTCATGTGTTTTCATCAATTTTTTATAATTTTTGTTGCCATTATGACTGGTTGGACTAGTCGACCTAGATCGCATACGATGCGATCTCCACGCTTCCGTGATGCACGAATCAATTTTTTCTTAAATAGACTCCCTTAAAGTGGTATCAGAGACTTGGTAAATGGTCTTGAATATAATTCAAATCCTAAGGGAACAAGGTTTTGAATATCAGATACGCTTGGACTTTTTGTTTTTTGCATAAATGCTTTTTCACATAGTTTTTTTCTCATATGAAAAAGGTATTGTTTGTGTCATGTTTGAATGAATTTTTTGGATACTTAAATGTATTCAGAATTCCTAAATATATACCCAAAATATTTATCAATTATTGGCATCAAACGAGCATCATTTTAAAATTAATAAGTTCCTACAATATTGTTTTTGCATCTAAACACAGATCTGTAACTAAATGATTTTTAGTTACTATTTTACTATCTTAAAACACATTATAAATATAGTAAATTTGTTAATAATTAAATCATAAAACCGCTCGAATTTATTTCGCACGATTCCGGCTCCGTTTACCATAGATATATGATATATTTAGTGGGAATGTGTTGAAAGATGATTGGATCATCTTGATGATGTTTTTTTAATATGTTTGGCATCCAAAATAAATCATGGAAATTATGAATTTACATTTATTGATTATTATATCACTTATTTAGAGAAATAATTGACAAAAATAACTTGATTAAATAATTATTTCATGACAAACCTTAAATTGGAAACTACAATTATTGTAGTTCAACAATTTCCGTGCAAAATAACTTGATTGCTTGATATGAATAGAAATTTAAGATCATTAAAATTTTTTAAGGTGCCCAAATTCCTGAGTGATAATTATATAGTATCATGTCAGCCATCAATTGCATATGATCGATAAAACCTCTTAGTACAAATAAAGTGTATTGTTCTGAATTGGAATGGAGATGTTGTCTAGACCATGTATGCTGGCTCGGTTCCTTAACTAGTGCCTTGCATGTCAAGGAAATGCTCCCTCCCATCATAACTCGAGCGTCTGGCTGGATCCACTTCAAAGAAGTATACCATTATCCACAGTTAAGGCGTACTCTAACAACTAATTGGATAATTAATTTATGTGTATACTATATATTAATATCAAGCAAATTGCTCATAGCGAGTTCTGTTCTTGTTGACGATTGATTCAATTGACAATGGGTCAACATCACCTTAGGGGTGGTGGGATCGGGTGTCAAAGATCGAATTGGGAAATGTAAGTTGAACTTGCAAGGCGGAAAGAGTCTCGCTTCCTTCACATGAGTTACATTTTCCCATATTATTAGGGTATGACAAAGGTAGAAGGGAGATCTTAGATCTTGCATGAGGTACTTTGGTTAGCATACCTCATGCTTTGAAAGTTCGAAAGGGAATTACTTTTAAGGTAATAAAAAGTAAAATGACTTTGATTTAAAATGCTAATAGCCTTAATCAAAGTAAAATATATTTATGCCTTATCTTATTTCATATAACCTTCACTAAACCAACTCATATATATACTCAATCATAACCTATGTCATGGATTGGATCCATGATCACGATATAGTACTTGCAATTGGACACATAATGTATGCGATTGTAATGTGTAAGTTTCCTCATGATAACGAGGAATGATAATTAAATCGATAGCAGGATAAAAACCTAGGGTTTGTATGTCTATATAGTCTTGATCTCACATCGAACGTACTTTGGAAGTAACATGTCGATGATGGTCGTAATTATCAAGATCTATATAAAAACTGAAGGAGATGTTTTGGCAAACATATGTTCTCTCTCTAATCATGAATGACATGGTTCACTGCATTGTGCAAGATGGTAGCTCCATAGGAGATGATGTACTAAAAATATTTAAGTGCCTACCTGAACCAAAGTCTTTAAGAGTTAAGATGATGTAGTTATGATGAATGTCATCATTCTACTATCTCAACTTAAGTCTTTCATGAAGCTTCATAATATTTATATTGTATGAATAAGATAAAGCAAAGATAAATGTTAAAATACTCTTACATTAAAGTCCCTTAGGGTTCGTTTGGTTGAAGGGTTGGGCAGGGTTGGGTACTATTCACAGAGTTGGGTTAATAGTAAACTGTGAGGAGGGGATACCCCTGTGAATAGTACCCAACCCAACCCAACCCTGCCCAACCATGCAACCAAACGAACCCTTAGGGACTTGTTCAATTTAAGAAATCCTTTATCTCAAGCAATGGTTGTTTATAGGTAAAGGAAGAACAATGGGATCAAGAAAGCACAGTGGAAGCATGGGTCCGACTCCCGTGAGAAGAAATGTCAAAGAGTTGACTGTACTTCTATGACTTCCACACATATGACATCCAAAGAGTTGGATGAATGCCAATATTGCAACAAGCCTATATTATAATGGTATGACTATCCAAACAATCTAGAATCCTTAGAAAAAGACTTGGGTAGTGCATCCGCATATCCAACATCTACATATCATCATTGAAATCGACTTAATTATTAGATAAGATTAAGTTCAGATAATTGTATCTCCTTCTTCTAGTAATACTTGCAATGATTGCACATGTTTTAGAAGACAAAACAACTTGATTTTAAGATTTAATAGTGGCCCACATGGAATTTGACGTAATTGTTGTGGCGATCTCCATTGGACAGATAGATTACATATTTCCAGTGGGAGAGTCCTTAGTCTTAGAGAATGTATCTATGACCTAGATGTTTGAATAGATTCATTGTTCATTTCTAAACTTGTTAGAAATAGACATATATTCTTGGATAGATCTATCATAAAGAGATATGGTAGGTAGATTTCAGATGGTAACATAACATATAGAGGACTCTATTAAATTAGAATATTAATGAATGATTCATTGATATTTGTAATTCTAGAAATTAAACCTAAAAAAATCAAAAAGAGGATGATGAACATTTAACAATGATCTAGCGTTATGACTTGGACAGATGTTTTTTGATAATATCAATAGACTTATAAGAGATAGAACTTTAAATTGTTTGAAAGTTCAAAACTTACATACTTGTGAATACCATATTAAAAGTAAAAATATCCAATACACCCTTCTCTGAGAATGGTGTAAGATGCAGATGTTTTCAAGACCATATACATATATGTGGAGCATCTATACCATAATGAACATTAATGATATGTGATACTCATTGATGATTATTTGTGGTATGATATTTCTTACTTATCAATTATAAACCTTTGAAATGTTCAAAGTTTTCATGATTTGGTTGAGAACCAATGTTAGAAGGAAGATGAAACAAATTTTGTTTTGACTGAGATAGCTAGTACTTATATGATAAATTCAGAAGAAAACCTTATAGTGAAAGGGATATTATTCCTATCTCACTCATCCTAATACACCTCAGCCCAATGGATTTGTAGGGAGATGCAATTGGAACATGTGTGACATGAATTGATCAATGATAAATCTTAACATAATTACCTCTTAGTTTCAGGATATATGTAGTAGAGAGTACAATATACATCCTTAATAAGATTCCAAGCAAATATAAGCTCAAAACTCCTCGAGATCTATGGTTTAGAACCAAGCCTAGTGTGAAACACTTGAGGATTAATGGTTGCTCGGTCCATGATGTAAACATGGATGCATGTAAGATAGAATTTATCACTAGAGAGTGCTACTTAATTAGGTATATAAAAGGATGATATTGGATACCTACTTTATGATCTCGAGATTCTTAAAAGATATAGGATGACTTCTTTAAGAGTTAAGATGAGAATAAAGTAAAGGGACTCTTCGGATCCTAGGAGGATAATGAGGTCCCTACAATTGGAAACTAAAAGGATAATTAAATATGAAATATTCATACCTCTTCAAATTAGTTTGAGGGTGGTAAGACCACCTAGAGGGTATGGATTCCATGTGTCAGAGAAGTCTTCCAATGATCTGACTTCATATGATGAAGCGTCTGAGGATCATGACATGGAAAGATGGATGTTATCAATAGATTCTAAAATAGATTTCATGTACAACTATTGTTTATTGACCCTCGACGATCCACATATAGGGTTCAAACCCATTGGGTATGAATGGATCTTCAAGAGAAAGAGGGAATTCGATGAGAAGGTAGAGACCTTCAAATCACGGTTCGCAGATGGAGAGAATATACTGCTTGTGATGAGACTTTTTCTCTAGTGATCATGCTTGTACCCATCAGAATATTGCTAACTATAGCTACACAACTTGACTATGACATCTAGAAGATGGAAGTCAATATTGTATTCATCTGTGAATACCTCAATGAGGATATTCACATGAAGTATCCCCAGGGCTTCATAATCGAGGAAGGCAATGTATGCGAGCTAAAATACTCCATCTATGGACTCAAATAAGCTTCTTATAGTGGAACATCTGATTTGATGAAATTATAAAGGTTGTGATTTCAGACAGGATCTTGATTAACCATGTGAAGCTTAGTGGGAGTACGATTGTGTTCATTGTGCTAAATGTAGATAAAATCCTAATCATTTGGATTGATATAAGGATGATAATAAGTGTTTTATAATCCGATTATTCCATACGTTGAGATAAAAGATCTCAAGGATGCCTCTTAGATCTTAATTCTGAAGTTGTTCGGAAGAAAAGAGAAGAAGGGCAATGGAACTATCATATTAATGGTACATCTCGGATATATTCTACTTTTGAAAATCCCAAGAAAGGCTTCTTTCCCTTAAGATATAGTACTGAACTATATAAAAGGATAGCATCTCAAAGTGGTGATGATGTGAATGTTAAATCTGCATGCCCTTGTGCATCACCTATAGGAATCCCGGTGTATGCTAGATATGTGCAAAAGGCCAAATGTCTGCCATGCAATGGGAATAATAAATTATTACCAATCTGACTATGGGGATAAAACACTTAATTGCATTAATAATGACATCTTCAAAGATAAGACTTTTGAGAAAGTGATCTCAAAGTCTCATCTTTAAGAACTTAAGGCTTTTATATAGTGATCTAAAAGTCTTACCTACGAATACCTTACAAGACTTAAGGTTGTGTCTTAGTTTTAGGAGATAGATATCTCCAGGCATAAGGGTATTCTGATAAGGATAAATCCCTTACTAGTTATAATAATTATTGAGTTGTGGTGTCAAAGGCATTGTAACTACTTTAACAAAGATCGAGTATTGGTTGCATAAGATGCAATATTCGCATTGGATGCGAGCACTGTTACTAAGAGATATGCATGTCTGTAAAAAGACTTGACATAGTCTCTCAGGGACAGAGTGACTGGTCACCTGACCAATCTATTAATCTAAATAGCTTATGATTACCACATGAGTGTAGCTTTAAAGATTGACCTATTAATGACTCTTTGATCTAGTGGGAGACTATTGGACATGTCAACCCACTGTGAGTCATTATGCAATAAAAGTTATTGCAATTCGCTCTTTAATCTGAAATGAAGAATAATTTATTTGCATAATAGGTCCCTTAGGCCATGTTCGGTTGGGGGGTTACCCCCCACTTTGGGTGGGTAACCCCCCAAAACCCTCCCTTTTAACCTACTAGTGGGGCCCACTCCCTTCTTATCAAAAAATTATATATTATACCATCATATCATCTAAAAATCATAAAATACTCAACTTCTACTCACTATTCCAAACTTCAATACAATCACATCACAACAACCACCCACTTTTTCAAATTTCAATACAATCATACCATAATAACTACCAACTTTTTCAAATTCTAATACAATCACATCACACAAACCCTCTTAACCCTTAACCCACCAACCAAACACACAAATACAAAATCGGGTTATCTACCCCTGGATAACCCACCAACCAAACGCCACCTTAGTATAATTAGGATTATGTACCATGACCATCTTGATATCATACATTTGTTCATCCAAAGGTTAGATCATAAAGGTTGGTGTAGAGTTGAATATCTAAAGAGTTAGATTGAGGACTCAACCATACCTTCAAGTAATTATCAAGAAGGGATCTCCCGCCTGAGAAGGAGATGGAAATACTTACTCTAAAGGCTGACATCTGACCAACCTCTTGATGCAGGTCCTCTGCATATGAATAGATATTCCAAGGTGTTGGATGAGTTAGTTCAAAGAGTTGACTTAACGAGATCGAGACAACTAAAACCTATTTCGTATGTTGCCACGTATAGGCATACATCCTCTGATCGGAGATAGATGTACTACTATATGTCTAAGTATGTACATTAGGCATATCATTAGGTTGATGACCTAATCAGGGTCTATACACTGACGAGCCGGTATGCATACGAGGGCATATGAGTAAAACGATCTCTCAATGGGATCAAACATGTTAACTACTGAACAAGAAGACATGAGCTCAATCATGATATATTAGGATAAATCAAATTCCAGCGTTGGTCATCTTGTTTTGGAAATAATATGGAATTTGTAGGTATGATATATGCTTTTGGAAAGCATATGATCGATACCCATTGAATGAGAAACTTAATGATAAAACCCTAAAGGAGACAACTCAAATCCAGGATGTACATGTATTAGGAATACTTGATGGTGATGTAATCTTAATCGACTGTATGCCATGATACGTCCATTATATGGGAGTGATGAGACATGTTTGGATTTTAGTGACTCCACTCATTAGACTGGTTATCCAATCTTAGTCCAAATGTTGGATATTGGTCTGAATATGATCCAGATACAATGAGAAGATTGGATATTCTATCTGACTTAATCATACATCTTTGAGAGGTCTTCTAGATCTGGATATGAGATTGGATCTCACTATCCAAGTCACTATATATGGAATATACAGTTGCTCTATCCTTATCTCCAAGTATCCGTGGAGAAGCCACATTGTCCTTGAAAGAGTTAAAGAATAATTATATTGTTGACAATATCCGAGCATTGAAAATTGATGATTAAATATGATTTAATTATCATTAATAATGTGGATGCGATTCACATTTTTTGAACACAAATAGAGAGATAATTAAAATAATTTAATTATATTTAATTATCATGGATATGATTAATATGGATAGATTCATAATATCATAAGCGAGATTTAATTGTAAATATGATTTACACTTTAAAAGTTAATGTGAATTTGATTTACATTATACAATTAAACGTGGATTGGATTCACATTATAAAATGAAATATAAATGTGATTTACATTTAATATTGGATGGATGAATATGATTCATAATTATCAATGACAATGACGCGATTGGAATTGTCACAAAATAATTTGGAATTATTTTACTAAAAAATCAAGTAACAAAAGTTGTTGAAACATGTGAAAAATATGATGAGATTGAGTTTCATCAACATGAAAGAGGGGAAGGCTCCACTCCTAATAGGAGTGGACGTTTGCATGGAGAAAGTCTCCATGGTGGCCGTCCACCCTATTTAGTACGAAGGCTCTCCTCCTACCTATTATTCCACATGTAATTGATTTAATGGAAATTAAATTTATTGAAGAATGTCTTCAATTTATTTATTTATTTATATTAATTAATTATTATTGCAAAATCATTGCAACAAAATCTGGGTCAATGATCTTGAATTACGAGTGCATCCTAGCCATCCAATTTTATATAAGAGAATGGGCAACCCTAGGCTCTTCTTTACAACAATTCAACATACAAGTTGAAGCAACAAAATCTCACTTTCTCCCTCTCTATACACATCTAAGAGGCTCTCCTCTTCAACCCCAAGTGGTCGTACACTCTAGGGTTTATGCAGAGTGTTGTTGTCATCGTGATGTCGTTGGGTTTCCTCATTGACTACTCATGTATCTCCATCTTCTTCGGTGCTTCGTGCTCGTGAGGAAGATGACAAGTTTCATATGATGGAATCGGAAGGTTCTCGGATGGTCACCAAGGATTGTAGAGAGCATGCCTCTCATCCACACGCCCACAAGTGTTGTTTATGTCAGACCAGACTTGAGACATGAGGTCTCTTCATTTATCCACACGAGGATCGTTGACCTCTACCAGAAGTTAACTAAAATTGATAAATCAAGTATATATTATCTGGTTGACCGATTGATTCATCTTATATTGACTCTTCCTGTCTCTACTACAACAACTAAAAGAGTGTTTATGGCTATGAAGATATTTAAATGCATACTTCCTAATAAGATGGAAGATGATTTTCTTAGAAGTTGTTTATAGATCTATATTGAGAAAGAAGTTGTAGAAAATACTCCAGTAGAAAAAATATAAATGAGTATGATTTGAAGACAACGAGAGTCTACTTTAAATAACCCAATATAGAGGTATGTCTAATTTTTATTATTTTATGTATTTTGAAATTATAACACAGATAATTTTTTCTTTCATGAATAATAACAATTTACGAAGAAGATGATTTACTTTCCTAAGATTATTTTCTTGTATGAAGACTATTGGTATTCCAATTTTAAATAGAAACTTTATTGTAGTTTTATTATTCAAGTCTTTTTTTCATATTTTTTTACATGATGTGATTTATTTAGAAACTGTAGTTGATATTTGCAAAATGACATGACTATAAGTTAAAATAATTCTTCCTATAATTTTAAGTAATAAAATCTCTATGTACAAAAAAGATTAAATTATAAAAAAATCCCTGAACTATACACCAGATTTCAGTGTCATATCTAAACTTTCAAAGATAACAATGTGGTAACTGAAATGTAATATATGTCTCAATGTGATCCCTGACTAGTGAAATTTAAGATTAGAAAGATGATATAATCAACTAAATTTCAATAGTCTAGGATCACATTTAGACAAATCTTAAAGTTCAGGTATCACATTGTTACCTTTCAAATTTGAAGTATGACATTGAAATCATGTGTATAATTCAATGACTTTTTCGTAATTTACTCTATAAAAATACCTTTAAATTGAAGCACTCCAGAACAATCCATAGCTTCATCTCCATTACCAGAACATCGAATCCACTAGAAAATGGAGGAGGGGAACCATATCCAACTGTATTACGAGCACCATCTCTTTATCTCATCACCTCCACTCCTTTGTTACATCATCACAGAGACTCGTCAAATCCCTCTTCCATGCCCTTCGAATCCTCATCTTCTTATGAGATCTGGATGGCCAGACGACACCTTTCATCGCACCCCTATGCTGAGAAAGTCTTGAGAAATAGCAACCTCAGTGAGCCCCAATCTCTAGTCATTCACCCGATCGCACAACCTCTAGTAGTGGCAGGCCGAAGACCAATCGTCATTAGACATCGCACCACCACACGAGCCGCATGCTTTTGTCGTCCTAGCCTCCCATCCACAGTAGCGGTCGGGCTTCGTCCCCTCACCTCCCTCAAGTTGAATAGGGACGATACTCATTTCCTTCCCATGATCAGAGATAAAGAGGTCTTCTTAGGAGCATGGATCCGCTGCAGTACTGTAGAGGTCGACTGTAACGAGGAACACGACCCGATCCGCTCGATCAAGATTGAGCGGTTCACATGGAATCTGGTTATTTCTAAGCCCTTACCATGTGAACCATTCAATTTTGATCAAATGGCTCGGGCCATGCTCCTCGTTACAACCAGCCTCAATAGTACTCTAGAGAAAATGTGTCCTCTTCTCAGCCCCTTTATGTGCAGGTCACACACCCGTGCAAATTGCATGAGCCCCCCTACAAGTGTAGGTCATTAAAGAAGCACCTAATTTGTTCATTTTGAATCTTATTTCTATATTGCATATTGAACCTTGTGTTTGGACACTCATTTCAACACTCTATTTTCACCACCTTCTAAAAAATAGCATATTATCAATGGATTGTTCTATATCAATTGAGCTAATCATTGTATTTCTCTTAGATAAGGTATATTACCCTCTTGCATTATGAAATCTGTACTAAATAAACATTTTCTTAAAAAATATCAAAAAATCTCTGATTATGTATTTACTTTATATTATACTAAAATTAGTTCAAATTAGAGGTTCTCTTTGCTCAAAATAAATCATAGACTGTATTAGGTATTTGATTTCTATTCTATTCCATACATAGAATTTTACCAAAATTCAAGCTTCTTGTGTTCCTCATTTCAATATCTTCTTAGAGTAAGCTTGATTTGCTTTGCTTTGATTTTATGGATTTATTAGAAATTATTTACCAAAACTCACTCTATTTTGTTAAAAATTTCAAAAATCAAATAACCTTCGAAAATTCTATAAGAAATTAATTTAAATTCATTTCATCATATTTTAGCTCATGTCCAATTTTCATAATTTTTTCAGTCTGTTTGTTCGGGAAATTGCATAAAAATCTAAAACATCATCGATTTTGCATGCATGCAACATAATCCCTAAAATTCCAAAAAAATGTGTTATGCTTGTCTCATTAAATTAGTAAATCATGAAAATTAGCCTTATGGGAAATTCATTTCATTTTCTAATTATTTTGGAATTTTGAAGTTTGTCTAGTTTGACCTTGAAATTGCATCATATTCTTGCATTTGCATTTTTTCACTCGCATTCTTTTTACATTAAAAAATACCGAAACATATGCTTATGAAAACTAAAATAGCAAGTGGTCTGAACTTGAATCCAAGTGACTTTTTCATCCTTGTGTGGACCGTAGGGCTTGCCCAAGTTAAATAAACAAAACTGCACATTTCTTGATCACTTGAATTCTCTTCTTGTGTGGTTATTTTTTATTTATCCTTTTTACCGGCTACAACAGCTTCAATATATTAACATAGGGTAATTTGCAGTTCATCAGCGATCATTCTTCAACTACTTTAAAAATCATGAATTTGTACATTCATGTCTTGCTATCCTATTTTGACATTTCATCTTGAATAATATATAAACATTGTAGGACTGTAAAATTTCTTGTATACTTCATCTTAACCATTGTACCCTAGACATAGGTCTGTAGCTAAGGAATGTTGTACGCGGCAGAATTATGCTGTCAAATAACTCAAATAATGGAATAGCTAATTGACATGATCGATTCGTGTATCCTGAATTTGAGGACTTATGCCATGATTTTTATTGTAACGTGATGAGCTTAGGTCCCTCGACGTAGTCGGGGAAAACTGGTCATGGCAACTTGTTAGGTTCAGGCCCAATTGGACCTTTTGACAACAACCCAAAATTCTTAATCCCAAGTTTCCAAGCGGTAATCCCCACTCTTATAACACAATCCCAAACTTCGTAAGTTTATGATATAGGACTATGTTGGGGTGTTAAAATCTTCACTTATATATGCAATTTCTCATTACGATATGGTCCATCGCTTATTCCCGATGATAATGGTGGTTGCATGCTCCGGACTTAGATTCCATCAATGAGCCCTTTCCACCATCCTCTAATACCATTTGTAACATCTCAGGGTTAGGTCCCCGATGTTTCTCGATTAGACTCGTTGACAACCATCAAAATGCTTAAGCCCAATTTGCCAAGTAGTAATCCCCCACTCTTATAACCTACTCTCAAACTTCATAAGTTATCGATGTGGGGCTACAACAAATTGATTTTATAGTGACATATATTATAAAACTATCACTATATCGTCTATTGTTAAATATATAGTGATGAATAATGTATGTTGCTAAACGATTTTTTATCCTAGAAATCAACGAAGAAATTCATATACATTGTTGTATCATTAGTTACGCTCTATATGGAAATGCTTATCTATTGCTATTTTTCATAATTTAATCCAATCATTTCTAGTCTTTTGTTCAAAATTTAGCGATAATTAGCTCATTTTAATAAAAATAACAATATATAAGTATTGCTACAAAATGTTGCTTATGATATAGCAATAGATATTACTTTCCTTACTAATTTCTAGTATAAAAAATCATTTAGCAACGGATAATATTTGCTTCTATATATTTAACAATGAAAGATGTAGTGATATACCTAACATAAACACCAATATAGATCCAATTTGTTGTAATGAACTATGTTGGGGGTGTTATATTTACCCAGAGGTGTTTTCATGGTAGCATCACTTTGCATCGAAAGTTCTTGTTTTATAATTATTATATTGTGGTTGTTTTTATTTATGTATATATATTTTTAACCATAATTTATGGAAGTCAATATCCATTCCTCTTGTAATAGACTTGTGATCCTACGAGGCACTAATGAGCAGAAAAGGGAGATAAATGAAGAACCAAAGAAACCAACTCTCACGAGGTTATCTTCATAGTCACCGAGATACGTTAAATAAACTATCTGAAAAATACAATAGTCATGTAATTGAAATTAAATAATTAAAAAGAGAACAATCTTCTTATAAATAAGATATCTATACTAGGAGAATGACTTGCTATTTAACAATCTAATGAATCTTTCACTAAAATAAGTTCTATTACAAAAACTGCCTATCTCAAAGACCAATAACCAATCTGAAAAATTTGTAAATTCGATAAAAAAATAACAATTATATGTTGTTAAAGATGTACCACACGTCATTAATGAATTTGAACCCCGAAAAATCGATTGGTATGCAAGTTTCTTCAAGTATAAAAATGGAATTTTATACACATAAATTTGAGCATAAGAAAATACTACTTCATGCATTTATTTAAAGTCGCAAGGCTAAAGTAGAACAATTTCAAATCATATATTTTCAAGAAAAGTGACGCACATTGACCTAAGAACATATGTGAATAGAAACAATACTAAAAAATATTTTGCAAGCCTTGATGCTCTATAAAAGTAGGAAAAGAACATATCAATATTCATAATATTCATCGATTCAATGGGTAAATTAATCACATGTGAAATATTTAGGGTATGTCTTAATAGATATATGGCCAGACAATATGACATCATCATGTGACACATATTTACAACATGACTCATTATTTTATATAGTAATTATTTTGATTTATTTTTGGATGATTTGAAGTGTATTTGAACAAATCTTCTAAGTTATTTATTTTGGTATTGTTGAGATTGCTTCTAATTAGTTAACATGGATTTTTTTTCAGTTTACTTTTTAATCCTTTAAACTTTAATAGATTTAATCATTTTGATCATTACTTTGCTAAATCTCGGAAGGTAAAAGTTCCATGGGTACCTGCGATAAAAGGATGTTAATAGATTATGATCTCCAATGACATAGCCCTTTTGATTATCTAGAAAAGAAAAATCTAATACTTTTGGACTTGGTCGTAAAAATACCATCTTGAGAGTATTTTCATTCATTAACAAATATAGATTTTGGTGTCAAAGTTACATTATAATCTTTATCGAAAAAGCTGAAATAGTTTAGCCAATTGAAAATCTTACCTTTTTATATCAATTTCACTCCTCAAATGATCCATATAAATAACTAAACTAGTTTATTACTTTGCTACATTATTTTTTTCTCTGGGTTGCGTTATGGAATTTAAAAGTGTTTTTATATACAAAACCCTATACATTTTGATATTGTCTTAAGTAGATTAATCTTTTGGCATATCTCTTTGTATCAATCTTAGAAGCCATCTTAATTATTTTTTCTTGTTTCTATTAAATTTTTCTAGTACTTGATTTTATTGTGATATATATTCAAATTTTATGTTTTATCTTGTGTTAGCCTCTGTTGTTATATGACAAAAAGAGGGCGGGTTCTTTTGAAAAATCATTAAAAAGTTCTAACTAGAGAACTTTTCTGAAATATTAATTAAAGAAGATATAAAATTTTAAAAGTAATGATACATGATACTACTGGTAAATGATTGAGGAGTTATCGTAATTTAATGAGAATCGTACTTTGCACTGCTTATTGCTCATTGTATTTTTTGTGAAGTGCTAACTTGTTAATGCGAGAACTGCTAAAATCTCAAAGTTCTATTTAAACTTGTGTTTATTTAAATTAATTGTATTTTCATATTATTTTAATAAAATTTTATCATGTTGGCCTCCGAACCATATACATGTGCAAAGATTGACAATATTATAAATGAAAATGCTAAGGTGAATGTGTGGTCATACATGAAAAGATCATATTCGGAATGTTGAGCTTAGAATAAAAGTTGGTGTTGCTTTAACTAGGTGATAAGATGAGAGAAAATCGATTAAGATATTTTGACTACTTGCAAAGGAGGTCGGTTGATGAGCCAGTTAGAAGATGCAGGATTTGGAATGTTCAGCTGGCTAAGAGAGGGTAAGGAAGACACAAGAAGTGTTGGAATGAGATTATACAAAGGGATCTTAGTTATTTGGATTTAAGCTTGTGAATGGCCCAAGAGATATCTAAATGAAGGCAAGGAATCCATGTCGCTCACCTTACTTAATGTGGGAAAAGGCTTTGTTATTGTTGTTATTTTAATAAAATTTATCATCATAAAAAAGAGGGAGATTGCTGGTGTAATACATTTATAACTCAATTTCTTTTTTGCAAGAGACATATATTTGAGGTCAAGCATTTCAATTAGCATGATGAATTAGAACAACTTTGAAGATTACAACTTGGTTGTGGGACATCTTTAAAACACTTGACATGTTAATCAAGAAATGAAGTAAATCTTGAAATACAGTCATAACAAGATTAGAGAAAAAAGAAGTCCACTTAAAGCTCACAAAATGTCTCATCTCTAAGTTGATTATAGCAACAAGGAAGCTTAGAGTTCAAAGTTTTTAAACCATTTTCTTAAGCTTTGTGATTATTGTAGTAAGAATATAAAATGTTTTAAAGACTCTCAAAGTCATGACGGAGGGAGCAGGGGGCGGGAGGGGGCCAGGCCCCCCCAGTCCTCAATACTCCCTTTACTAATTTTAGAAGTCATCATGCATTGGCCCCTGTGTTGTTAGCCTCCTTAATGTTAGGAGAAAAAATTGTCCCATCCCTCTTTAATATTAGGGAAAACGAGATTGCACTCCTTCTTCCCTTTCTAAAATCAGGGAAATAAATTAGCCACACCTCCTTACTCCCTCTTCTTGATAATTTTTTTAACAACATTGCCTTTCCTCCGTTACCTCCTAATTGGTTAATATTCGAATTCTGGAAATTGGAAAACTAATGTTAACTATTTCCAAAGTAGTAGGCATCCCCAAGATTACCAAAGCTTATTTTCCATAATGCATATCCATAGAGCATGCAGCCCGCATATTCTCTCCCCTTTCTAATTTCACTTTCTCGATTCAAACAGTGCGAACGAAATAGATTCCAGCAATTTCCAGCGTCACAACTCCAACGTAGCAGTTTGGGCGTCGTTCCGACCTTCGATTCTATTGATTTGATTTAACCTTCCTTCGTTGCTCGCAAGAAGTGCATGTACGTATCAATCCTATCAAACATATATTTTTTAGTTTATTAATCCTTTTTAATTTCCACACCCATCAATTGTCACGGATTTGAGAGTAGATGTTGGAGTCTTCTGCTAAATCATAAAAGAAGTGATAGAATTGAATGACACTCTTAGTCGTTAATCTATTATTATAATAATGCGAACAGTTTGTGAGTATAAAAATGATTTTTTTCATAAATTCCATCATAATATTGTCAAAAAACTTTATAAAAAATATATTATTTATGAACTTTGATACTAAATTTATAATTGATAAAATGATGGTATCATGTTGGTTCATTCAGGTTAAGCACACACATTATAATGGTGTACTTTATTTTCTTTATAATAAAATATATCTAGTTCAAGTTAAATATTCTCTGTTGGTAATCTTGTATATCAAGCATTGTATATACAGATGGAAATCAACGGATATAGATACAGATATAAATGTTATCATATCCTTATGATGGATATTAAAACTATGTTACCATATCCTTTAAAAAATAGATACGCTTGTAAGATGGATAATGATCGTATATGAGTTATATTAAAAATACTCTGTAGATTAGCTTAAATGTATATGTATCGAATGGAATAAGTATGCTATAACTATATCGGAAGTGCTAATATCATTAAAATTATACCAAATTTGATTAAAGAAGGTACAAAATTATATTATATATAGTTAAAATAAATACAACCATATTTATCGTCGAAAACGAATATACGGATACGGATATTTATGGATATTAAAGTAATACTCATATCCATATTTATTCTATAATGGATACGTATGTCAAAATGTATAAAGCGAATAAGGTGGATTGGATACAGATATATCTCAATCTGTATACATCCCTAATTATCTATATATCATTTCGAATGCAAAATCAAATACTAAAAATGTTAAGTTATATATATTCATACTTGTCATTGAATAGTTAGATAACCGTATAAATGATTTACTTAACATATTGACTTACATGTCCAGGGAGTGTGTAAGCTATTGTACATAAATTGATTAGTAAGATGGTAGTTGCTATCGCAATGAACAATAATTAATAGAGAATTTGAATGTGTCATCTAACTCCTTCGTATATCAGTTGGGATAATCCTTTCATTGTAATAAATAGACATTACTGATAGGTCCAATCTAATTTAGTGCTTGGGATAATGTAATTATTTTGCTTATATTTGAGATTGGCACATTAATTTAGTGCATTTAGATCAACAATGTCAAAGATGCCAATCAGTACTTATTTTATAAAGATGAAGAATGAAAACAAAAGTGAAGAAATTTTGCTTCCTTCTCAAAATTCTGAAGAGGATGGACTTCCTCCTACTTTAATTTCACGAGTTGAGACACACAATTCTATTGATGGTTCATTAAAACGATATCCGAGATTACGTCAAATGATATAGGAGTATCTCATTATAAAAGAGAGGGCAAAATACATACTTATTTTAATTTGGGACCACGTCAACATATTATGGTAAATTATCCATATAATAGCAACGAGAAACGTCATCGACGGTTTCAAACATCTTGGTTTAGACAACATTCTGGTTAGAGTATTCACCTTCTAAAGATTATGCATTTTGCTTTTCTTGATATCTTTTTTAGGATAAGTCCAATTTAAAGAAGGGTATAAATATCATTATTTTTTACGAATTTCGAAATTGATATGATATGAAGTCAAAATAAATTTTGTATCATAAGTAAAAAATATCGATACATATTTAAAAATATCTTTCTATTCTATTTGGCCCTAAAAATATCTTTCTATTCTATTTAGCCCCCCTGAGCTAACAATCCTGGCTTCGTCCCTGAATGCATCTTAAATATCATATATGATCACCTCGAAATTTATCTTGTACCATCGTGCATAATTTTTATGCTTAAATAATTTGTATACATCGGTTTGCATTTAAGATTGACCTAAAACTATTGACAAAAAATATTTTATACCACTATACATTAATTACTACCGAATACATCCTTTTGTTAATGGTCTTAACTTGACTTCAATACACGGTTTGCACCTGTGCAATTTTTTTCACATTATATTATTTTGATACTTATTCCCCTATCACGAGGATGACCATAATCCAGATACTTCGAGCATGGAAATCCGTTTATGGTCGTTCTATTCATTAGATGAATGTAAGACTGCCTTTCTTCATGGCGATCTTTAGGATTAGCCTATATGGATTAATCTGATGGCTTTGTAACACCTAGAAGTATTGTTAAATCCCTTTATAGTTTAAAAAGTTACACCAATATAATGACATATAAATTTTAACAAGAATATTCCATCATATGACTTTAGGGTTAGACAAGTGTATCTATTCCAAGGTGAATGGTGATGAGTAGATTGTTTTATGCCTACAAGCCAATGACATGTTATTGTTTGGTTTATACATGAGAATTAACAACAAAACCAATTTGTTCTTACGTGGAAAGTTTGAGATGAAAAATGGGCCTCGAGTTGACTAGGTCAATTGATATGATTGTAGTTTCTGAAGCTTAAAAGATTGAGAAGGTACTTGAGAAATTTTGATATCAAGATGGTAAAGAGTTGTAAGCACTCCTTTCGATTCATTCAAAAAGATTTATAAGTACAGGAGTAGATTTCATATGTCCCAATTCATGCAATATTATATTGTAGGAAGCATAATATATCTTGCAAATTGCACGATGTATAACATTTTCTTCTCATTGGTATACCTTTGTAGATACATGAATTGTTCCTGACCATACTCATTAGGAAGTTTCGGATCAATTATTGCAGCATTTGAAGTGAGACATTCTCTTAGTCTGAATTATGGTGGAGATCATTCTATGTTAAAATGATATAGTGATGCAAGATGGATAGGGAAAATAAATGAGTTAGGGAGTAAAAGTACTACTATATATATACACAAACAATTGGTGGCAGTTTAGTCTCCAGGAGGTTTGTGATGTAGACTATTGTAATTCGATCTCCTTTGAGGTCGAGATGTGTACTTTCGATACCATTGGAATTAGGGCAAAAAATCTAAAGAGAACTTCTTTCTGAAATTTCCAACAAGCCAATTCTTGCAATCTTAGTGCATTGTGATAATATGACCATAATTTTCTGGATTAAAAGTTCAAAAATTATTCTGAAAGCAAGGAGAGACATTCAAATATGACCTAAGACTTTATGGAATTTAGTATTTTGGGATGTGATGGATATGTATTTCAGTGGATCCAATGACAGCATAGTTGATACACTACCTAAAGAACTTGATAGTTTTTCAATCCAAACGGTGTGCTTGGAATGTGATTGAGACCCATTGGGAGTTCATCCACAGTGGCAACCCCACATGTCTGAGTGAAGATCCCACAAAGTAAGATCAATGTGGTAATAACAAGATGTTTGAAGAACTAATTAAAACTATTAATTTCATATTTATGCATGAGTGTCTAATCCATGAAAGCATGAGCGCCTTTGAGCTGCATGGAACAGAAGAGCATAGATTATGGATAGTTTGAGTTTTAGGGTATGTATGATGTTAGTAGTGCATTATTGAAAAATATTACCTATTTGAATTTTACTGTGGATTGTTAAGGGAAGATTATTTTTGTAGAACATACTCTTGAAACATTACAAGGATGCATGGACTTTAAGAGCACCAATCCTGAAGATTATCATCAAGGTTATTGCTACAACATACATATGCACTAAATTTGGAGATTAATGCATTAGTTCACTTTCTTCATATAAGGGTGAAAATAATAAACTCAAGTAGATATTCGAACTAAAAATTATCTTTACTAAAAGCAAAGTATGGCAACCAAAAGATTATTCTATTTACACGTTGAGTTTTTAAAATAGAAAATTTGAGAGGGATTTGTTGTAATTAAGGGGCATTAGCAATTGAGGTGTTAATTTGATGATTGGAATTCACAATATAAAGCATAGTTGAGTTAAGGAGAAGAAATATATAGCATATTGTTTGGCTCTAATATTTTAATGGGCTCGTATATGAGTTCCCCCCAAGATCTCGTGCACATAGTAAAAAGAGAAAGGGAGATTGGAAGGGTCACAAACTCGTGCACATGCTCTCTTTCTCATGTTCCCTCTCAAGCTCATGCACTGGCTTGCGAGATCAAATCTTGATAACATTTATTCGGTTTTCTTTGGATGCATTGGAGAATTTAATATATAAGATTTTGAAATACAAACATTGGAATTTTAATGAGCCATTTCGAATTCCTAGTTGTTCTTTTCGAATTCAACAAGCATTCCTTAGTTGTTGGTTATGGATTCAAGCAGATATCCAAACCCAACTCATTAATAAGGTGTGAATAATGCATTGTTTCATGAAACTCATATGAATGCTTCGTCAAATTTTAATCCTGATCAATCTCCATTTGTTTGCTTCTATTGGTTTATTCTTTTTTCATTTTAGATCTTGCCGGTACCGTGCTTGATTCTTAAAATTACTATTCTTATGCTTTCTATTTAGTATTGGTAAGCTAATTTGTATTTATGTTTAATTGATAATATGTATTATGATATATAATCGTGTTAAATATACTTTGATTTGGATAATCATTGATACATCAAAAACTCAATATACGCAAGTTGAGAATGTATGTCAGATACATCAAAACTCTCAACTGCATCATCTCGCACTTGTGATACCGGGAAGTTTACAATTGTTGTTGTTGGGTTCTTCAATGTTTTGAATATGGAAGACTAAAAATGGTCTCTCTATCGGAAACCTCTACCAGCATTGCCGTCATATGTAGATCTGAAGAAAGTTTTATCACGACATTTCAATAATGGATCTTTCTCAAATGAGAACCTCTAATTGAGCCTCCCACACTAGTTTAGAGAATGCGATCTCTTATCTAGAGTCCCTATAGATCTCTTTATATTGGACATCAATGATCTTTGTCATACGTGATCCACGATCAAACTCAAAGTCCAACAAATGATTAGGAGACCTCTTCAATAAATGATTACATATATGGTCCTCATAAAACACAAAGAGGTATTCTTTAATACTTCACTTATCTCCCATATCCATGTTGGAGATACAAACAAATGATTTCTCTTTTTCGCTTTCTTTTTGTAAAATTATGTTATCCTTTTTTGCACTATTGATTTTAATGACCCTTTTTATGTGATTATATATATTTTCATAGCGAACTTGAGTCGTTGACACCATGTCCAAGAAGCGGATAACATGACCCATTATCACACTTTTATTGTGTGGTTACATTATCCTAGATTGGAAATGTAGTGACGCTTCCCTTTTCTGTTCTCTTTTTTCTTCATTCTATTTTATGCAAATTTTTTAAAAATAGATTTCCATCCCTATTGATCTCAAAACATGTTAACGCTCCCATTAGTTCTTTCAACCGTACAAGGGTTTTCACAAGAAACCCATTATCTCAGGGTTCTTCTTCTAGCCAAAATATTCGTCTCGATCTCAATTTTTATTGTCTTCTCTGTTGCATTTACAACACCTGCACTACTCTTCTATTTCCACTTTGTGTGTGGGTTTTATTGTTTTAATGCTTTAGCATCATCAGGGCTCCTTATTCTATGGGTTTCCCAATGAGAATCCACCACTGACACCGAGGTGCTCGTCGCCATCTCCAGAGGATTGCAAAGTCCTCTTTTCTTCTTGCACTGTGTTAAGGTTATAGATATGGTAACCATATGTTCTCAAAAGTCCTTTTCTTCTTGCATTGTGTTAAGGTTATAGATATGGAACCCATATGTTCTCATGGCTCTATGATCGATCATTTCATAGATTTTGGAAATCTGAATGTTGAGCTTTTCATTTTTAGACAATAACGACTCTTTTGAATTTTGGAAATGATAATGTTAAAAATTTCTTTTTAGGAGTTGTCTAAGGAAGGTTATATGTTGTATGGGAGGTGTGCTACCCTCGGCTTAATGTAGCACTGGAATAACAGAAATAAGCTTTGTCGAGAGCGAAAGAGAAATCCTAGAATAGGGTTCTGGGTCATGGTTTTCACCTGCTTGGGTTTCCACACAAAAAATTATTGTGCCTTTGTGATTTGCTATTCTTTTATCTCGGTAGTTTGTGAATTATTTTTCAATTAGATGTTGTTATTGAGATAATTGTTTATTGCACAATTCACCCTCTCTTGTGTCGGACTCACATTTCGTATCACAACGAGTTCAAGTTTTATAGGTGTAGCAATCTACTTGCAGGTCCTAAATGGCACAAGGAAATATATCCACTAGAGCACGCAGAATTGCCTGCTCTATTACAAAGCCACCCTACTTCCACGACACCAACTACTCCTACTGGGCAAATCACATGGGGATTTACATGTAGCCCATAGATTCAGGATGTGGACATGCACAACAAAGATCTTCGTCAGGCCAACGCTAAAGGAAGGTGTATAAAAATTCATTGATGTTGAGATTGAAGATTTGAAGAGAAACACTAAATCCATGAACATGTTGTATTGTGCTCTTTCTTCGGATTAGTACAATCGTGTTTCTTAGTCTAAGATAGTTTATGAAATATGTATAACACTTATGGTCACATATGAAGGTGCGCAGAAAAGTTAAAGTTTTGAAGTTATATGTTAATCAGGGAGTATGCGATTTCAAGATGAAGGAAGGAGAAACAATCAAAGAGATGTATCGAGGTTCACCACCATCGTGAACAATTTCAAGGATATAGGGAATAACTTTATCAAGGGAGAACTGGAGAGGAATGTTATCGATTCACTCTCAAGTGAATGGAAACATAATGTGACAATAATGGAAGAAACGAATATTGTGTGAGACATTGAGATGGTTGATCTCATAGGGAACCTGATGGCTTATAAAGTCAAGAAGAAAACAAAGAAGCTGGCCGAGGAAGCCAAGACAGAATCTTTAGCTTTCAAAGTCACCAACCAAGACTCGTCTGATGAAGAAATAAATGAGAAAGATCTTGTTCTACTTACAAGAAAGTTCATGAAGTTTATGGGAAATAAGAAGATGTTGAAGTCAAAGAGAGAAGACAATAAAGATGCACCAACCTGTTACGAGTGCCAAAAAGAAAGGACCTCTGAGAAGAGATTGTCCTCTATTGAAGCACAAAAAGGAAAGCAAGAATGAACGATCTAACAAGAAGTTCAAGAAGGTTCACACAAAGAGAGCATTGCAAGCTACGTGGAGTGACTCTGATTTTAAGCGACTCTGACTCAGTCTCAAGCGATGTGGAATCAACATGCCTCAGAGTGATGGCTTTGGAAGATGGCGTAACTCAAGAAACTTATGCTGAACTTTTAGATGCTTTTTATGAAGTCTTTGTAGAATTAGAAAAGTATAAATTAGAAAATCTAAATTAGTTAAGATAAATAAATTAGTTCTAAAAAAGAAACCTTTAGTGAAAAATTATTTTACTTATAAGAGAATATTACTCTTCTTGAAAAAGAAATTAGCAGTCTTGAATTGAATTGTGATGAGCTTGTAAATGATTGTGCTAGATTTACTAAGAGAAAAGAAAATTTAGATAAACTACTTGGTTTTAAAAGGAAAACTGGTGATAAAAATGGCATAGGATTTGCTGACAGTTCAACTCATCTTAAGAAACTACTTAGTCAAATTGGAGAGAGAAAGGCTAACCCTCGTGGATCCAAAAGATTTTTTAAAAACTTATTTTATATATTGAGAGAATGTAGATCACAAGAGTGGATGTGCACATTATCTCAAAATGGATTAAAAGGTGATGAATACTCATTCATCACTCTTTACTCTTTTATTTTAGCTAATTATCTTGGCAAAATACCATGCATATAGTTGTAAATACAATAAGTTACCAATAAGCATGCCTTTTATAAATATCAATAATTAGCATGTATTTGTGCAAAAATAAAGAATAAAGAATAAAAGAAAAAGAAAGAAATATTTAGAATAAATATTGAGTGACCTAATCCCAAGAGAGGGCCCAATATGGGCCTGATCGTCAAATAAATAAGTAGAGAGAGATAGGACCACTCCACCTTGTGTATATTCCTTCTATATGTTACATATTTTATTTTCACAAAAATAAAAATAAAAATGTGTTTTTATTACCTTGTATATATTTCTAAAAATAAAACAAAATTAGAAAAATAAATTAAAAATAAAAACAAAATAATTTCTCTCTCACCCTTGTACATAATACATGTATATATGAATAATATATCCATTTATTTCACTCTTGTAAATAAATAATAAAAATAAAATAAAAATTATTTAAACTCTAAATTTTATGTTTTAAATAAATAAAATTTAAAATTAGGGTATTTGTATAAAAATAATAATATAAAATACCTAGGTATTTTATACCTGTATATAATATATTATATTGTATATAACATAATTTATTTTTCATAAAAATAAATAAAAATCACTAAAAATAGTTTGAAAAATAATAAACATTTTCCATTTTGAAAATATTTTAAAATAAAATCATTTTCGATTTTTAATTTATTTTCTAAATAATTTTGACTCTGGAATTTTCTGATTGGTCCAAGAGGATGTTGACCCGGTCAACTCCCCCTCCCGGACCCTCTCTTCGCGGATCTATTCCCTGTGCCTGATTTCTCCCAATTTTTCGAAATGGAACTGATGCTCTCCTGCCCCGATTCTTTCGCCCGATTCTTCCCCTTGGATCCACGACCCTCGCGGATCCCTAGGGAAGGACGGATCGCCTTCGGTTCGCGTGCTCATGCCCGATCTTCTTCACCACTTGGGAACGAGTATAAAGTCTTCATTCCTTGCCCCAGCTCCGTAGCTCGCGCCGCACTCCCACTTTCTACCCTAAAGATCTTCCCCTTGGTGACAGCTTTCGGAATAGCCTTTGGTGGCCGGATAGAGGTGTTGTAGCCGACGCTCGAAGCACGTGGTCGAACCTCCGCTGCGTTTAAGTCTCCCGCCTTCTGCAGCGTGGTAGAGGCGACGACGGGCAGGATCCTGACCCCCATCGACCTCACCTCCTGGAGCTCAGGATCTTGTTAGGACCATCAGGTACATCTTATTTCGATCCTTAGTTTCATTTTATCCCGAATCTTTCATCTGCCCTCCGCCGGCTCCGACCCGGTGGTCGGAGCTTGATGAATCCATGATTCATTAACTTTTCTGTCGCATTTTGTCTTAAAACCCTTAACAAATACATGTAAATACTCACTAATTCTCATATTTTAACAAAACCCCATTCATGTGTAAATATTCACTTTTAACCACTAAATTCATGTAAATAAATAAAGAATCAGAAAAAGAAAAATAAAGGCATATGGAATATATGTATATATATGTAATATGACTTAAACTATAAATATAACTGTAAGATATATTTATAGCCTAACCCCGAGACCAAGTCAGCATGGATTGGTCGACAAACCAATAAGTAGGGGGAGATAAGGAAAGAAAACCCAATAAAAATAATTTATCTCATGAATACACACTCTTCACTATTTATAAATAAATACAAAACTTCAGAGAATTTTAATTATTTCATCTTAACTTATTTTTCATCAAATCTTTCTCCTAATTATTCATAAAAATGTAGATAAAAAATATAAAAATAAGTTAAAAATATCACCCTGTAAATATGCCAAGAAATCCAGCTTACAAATTGTCAAATTCTCAACTTCTGAACATCATAACTTCCTCATACGAACTCCAATTTCACTCTACTCACCTTTAAAGTCATAAAATAATATTATCTAACTAATGAAGGTGGTTTCACTGAATTCGGAGTCCGTTTGCAAAAAGTCGGTTTTGGGACCAAAGACAAAGGGGTTTCTGGGCTATTTATTTTATGTAACACACCTTATTTATTATTTTCTTAATTTTATAATTTTTAAATTATTTCATGATCCTCTAGTTTCACCATAAATTATTTCATAATTTTTGGAGACTATATATTATTTTTATAAATCAAATACCCCAAAATATAGGTATAATTGACCTATAGAGATACTTCCTCTATTTATTAAAATATGTAAATTAATTCATAAAAATCCATAAAAATTCGTACAAGTCTTATTTAATGCCCTAATAATTAATAAAATATAAAATTAATTTTTTACTTAATTATTTACTAAATTAAAAATACAAAACCTATTTATAAATACATATTTATTAATATAATATTTATATTTTAAATAATACATATTATTTATAAAAATTATTTATTTCATAAATTAGATAATTAATTTATCTACATTTCTTGTATTTATACCTATTTAAAATAACATTAAAGGCTATTTAATATTGATTTTAGAAGCATTAAACATATTTGGGCCAACCAGGTGCTGACACTTGTCAGCACCTGGCTTCTCTTCTTCAAGATTCTGTTCAGCCGGACTGCTGAAGCAGCCAACTTCCTCCATTTATTCTGAGCAGCTCCTAACCTCTCCAGCCAATCTAAGCCTTCGATCCTATTCACCTAACTACCCCCTTCATCGCCGACCCTTCGATTCACCTTGGGGCCCAAGCAAACTTCCTATTTAAAGCCCCAAGGTCGGCCATTAACAATAACTTCTTCAGCTCCAAGCTTCCCAGCTCCAGGCTAACCGACTCCCCATCTTCTTAGCCTCGCCCAGATCGCTCGGGAGGTGACAGCTCCCAACTTGGAGGCGTTCGCGAGGAGGAGGGTTCATCGGAGAAGAGTTCCAAGGTGCTGCGCCGCCTTGCATCGCCGCCGTGTGCAGCGTGAAGCTCCGGGAAGGTCGACCGTCGAGCAGTTCTTCCAGGTCATACACCCGGATCCCCATAGACCTATGCATCCATTTTTGATATTTTCTTTCTCGATAGATGTGCCACGATTAGCGTGGCTAATCGTGTTTTCAGTTAGCTTAATTACCCATCTTTAACGCACGATCGAAATCCATTTTCAAATCGATTCAAATTCGCTCCAATCGACTCGCAAAACCATCATCTTCTTCGCATCTGGAGTTCTTAACTGAGTTTATGTGCTTTTTCCTCCAACTTTCGAGCTTAATTTCTTAACATACCGGCCTATTCAACAAAAATCGAGCATAGCCTTATGTTTATTGCAGATCCAGGTAGCTCGCGTACCATTCTTTAGGATCTGGACGATCTTCAACGTCATCAAGATCAACCTTGAAGTCGGAGCTCCAGAACTGAACAGAGCTATCTCTGCCGAAACCTCCATCTTCGTAGAGCTTCCGCCGCTGCTCGGAGTGCCGCCTTCGCCATCTCCACCGCGGGCGAGCTCGAGGGGTGGAGGAGCCACCCCTCTGGCCCCGCAGGCAAGCCTAAAGCGCTGGAGATCCGCCGCAATAATTCGGAGAAGGAGTGGAGTCCGCCAGAAGCTCCAACTGATCAAGAACCGCGGGCGCACAGGCTTGCGCCACGTGGCACCGCGAGAGCCGCCAGATCGCGCCCAGCACAATCTAATCTCGGCCGTCAATAGCGAACCGGTGGAAAATTTGCTACATAAGCCCAGCTCAATTTCCAGAACTTCATCCCGCCTCCAGAGTTTTGTGGAATTACATTTAGGTCCCTCCGCAGGGACCTAAGTGTAATAGTTTGTTAATTTTGTTTACAGAACAGTCCCTGAGGACCTTTTTGAGAATATTTTAATTAGAGTTTTCTTACGCTTATGCCCCTGGGCTGTAGGGGCTGTATCTTGCTCGTTTGACCTCGGATTCCGACGATT